>VWPU01019195.1:0-37421 GCA_013398955.1 Callaeas wilsoni
TTATATTATATTAATTATATTATCTCATATAATTGTATTGTATCTTGTATTATTAGCTACATAGAATTATATTAATATATGGGATTATATATAATATAATAGTAACATAATTACTGTATAGGATTATATTAAGTAACAGAATTTATATACAAGGATTTTCAAAATGAGAATTCACTCTTCCTTGCTGAGAGAACAGTGACTCTGACGAACACTAATTTTGTCAGCACCTGAAGCATTTTCTCATTGGTTGTTTACTAAATGTTAGCATCTTCCCAAAGAACAAAACAGCTGATACATAGAAAGCATAAATGCTTTGAGCCAATTTGCCACATAACATCCATCACATCCTGTTATTCCACATAAAATAGGCTAGGCTCATCTCTATCCACAGCCTGGATGGTATTTTCCTACTGCTTCACATCTACAGTCCAAGCTTTCATTTCTAGCTCTTTTCCCCCTCCCTTTTGTAATGTTAAGGAGGAAAACCTTGGGGGAAAATAACAGCTGAAATTCAAATATATGCACTGAAAATGGCAAAAATATTCTCTGGGAGTAATCAGTCAGAATTATATATTTCCCTGGTTTGCCAAGGGAGGCTGACTTGAAGCCAAGCTGGCTCCTGTTGAGCTACAACCCTCAATTAATGTTCACTTCATTTGACACTGCTCAGGCAAGGATCTAGGAAAAGGAAGTATCACTTCAAATAATGTAATTGGGGGTGGAGGACAGAGTGAATTCAGAATAGTAAGACAAGAATGGTCCTTAAATGTAACAAAAGAGAATTTGAATGGAATAAGACTTGGAAAGATGCATTCATGCTGGATATTACGCTGACCCTAAGCCCTCTAGAGCAGTTTGTAGTTCCAACATGTTGCTTGCTCAGTGCATGCCAAACTGAAAGACTATTTGAGGAACTTCAAACTACAGTCTTTGTTTTGTCTCCTCTAATTTGAATATTAGTCTTGTCCCTGTGCTTATTTCTGTCTTGCACCACTTTATGATTTACTCCCCAATTAAATAAAATAGTCTTGCTTTTACGATTGTCTTCATCAACACCAAGACCATTTTTAAATAGGGGGAAAACAACCAGGAGGTTATTCATGGCTGTTACTTACTTTTTCATAAAACAAATTTGTAATTTCAGTATCAGATTAACCCTTCTAGTGTTAGGATGAACTACTGGAAACAATGAAGGTTACTAACTACCAAAATTCAAAGTACAATTTACTATATTCATTTCTGTCTTTGACTTAATGTTTGGCTTCATATTTAGAAACTAATGGGTTTTCAAATCATGTAATGTTTCCTCAGAACTTCTTCCGTAAGACTTTTTTGATAACCTGTCCCCTGAAATTTCTTCAAGGCTTCCCTCTGAGCTTTTTTTCATACATTTGGATTTGATTCCTGAAATAGTACATTAAAGAAATCCTAATTTCTTTAACACCTACAGGTTGGTTGGAGAAGTAATTGAGAGCAGCCCTGCTGAGAAGGATTTGAGGGTGATGGTTGATGAAGAACTTGACATGAGCCGACAACATGCACTTAGATCCCAGAAAGCAAATTGAATCCTGGGCTGCATCCAAAGCAGTGTGGGCAGCAGGGCAAGGGAGAGGATCCTGCCCCTCTGCTCTGCTCTGGTGAGACCCCACCTGCAGAGCTGCAGCCAGCTCTAGGGTCCCAGCACAGGAAGGGAATGGTACTCTTGGAGCAAGTCCACAAAGCTGATAAGGGGACTGGAGCACCTTCCCTACGAAAACAGACTGAGAGAGTTGGGGCTGTTCACCCTCGAGAAGAGAAGGTTGTGTGGAGACCTCATAGCAACCTTCCAGTATCTCAGAGGAGCTGCAGGGAACCTGGAGAGGAATTGTAGTACTAGGACAAAGCGGAATGGGTAAAAATTGAAAGGGATATTAAGAAAAAAATCTTTAATGTGAGGGTAGATAGACACTGGAACAAGTTGCCCAGGGAGATCGTGGATGACCCATCCCTGGCAGTATTCAAGTCCAGGCTGGGTAAGGCCTTGAGCAACCCGGTCTAGTGGGAGGTGTCCCTGCCCATGGCAGAGTGGGATTGGGTCTAGATGATTTAAAGGCCCTTCCAACCTGTAACATTCTACAGTGCTTTGCAGTATCAGTAGTCATCCATTCAGATACCGTAACCGAAAAATCCTGAGATTATCACTGACTCATGAAGACCAAAATTCCTTTAATATTACTATTTCCTCGTCTTGATTAACCAGCTCAAAAAGCCTCCAATATGAGTGCAAATTCCTGTAAATATTCAATTTAGCCTTCAGAGACAGGCATCTGAGAATTTGGCTGCTTAACCAAGCTAAATCAAATAAAACCCACTCATAGTCTGTTCATCACAAGGGAATATCAACAGAACCAGAATTAAAGAATGGTTGAAGTTGGGAGTGTCTTCCTGAGATGATTTAGTGCAGCCTTGCAGCATCTGAGCAAGCAGGGTCAACAGCAGGTTGATCAGGATCACGTCTGGTTGGGTTTGAGAATCTCCATGGATGGAGACTTCATAGCCTGTTTGGGCAGACTGTGCCAGTGTTCAGCTATCCTCATGGGAAGTAAATGTTTTTCTCTATTCAGATGGAGTTTCATGCTTTTCAGTTTGTGCCCATGTGCTATCATCCTGCCCATTGTAGGACTGGATCCAGTAGTTGCATACTTTTTTTGCACTGATGACCCCAGAAACAGATCCAGCACACTGCTATGTCTCACCAGGGCAGAGTACAAGGATCATCTCCATTGCCCTGCTGGCAACATTCCACTTTATGATGACTGGAAGGCTTTTGGTCTTTTCAAGAGTGCATAGCTTGCTTAAAAGTGTAGAAAAAACCACACAACTCTTTTACCATAGCATTAAATGTCTTCTCAAAACAAAAGTTAAGTCTTAAATTTTATTACTTGGTCATCCTGCTAAAACCAAAAGCTTCTCTTCCATGATGCTTTGAAATTTTGAAATCAGTCAGAAAAAGGGTATGCTCAAGTTATTAGTTTTTTTGATGGGTTTAGCTGTCAGATTGAAGCCTGTGGAGATATTTTTATTTAAATTTTTTAGTTTCTGGATGTTTTTCTGAAAAATTCTTGGTGAAGTTTCTGAAAAATAAAACTTTAATCATTTGAAACTGTCAATCAATCCCAACAGTGCAACAAAAATAAACAGACCTATAATGTTCCTTTCAGCAACAAACTAAGATTTCTTCTCTACAGCTGCTGTTATTATGGACTGCTCGACATACTTAGTGAAAGGTAGCTCAATCTCAGACCAAGTTTTTAGGGTTGGCAGAGCAATTCAATACTGGACATTACACTCATGCACGAAGTTGAAAGCAAACAGTGAAAATCTCATGCCATGGCAGCAGTGACAACTTTCCTGCAATTCTGTATTTGCTAACTTTGCCAACTTGTGGAGCAAGTTTCTTTGAGAGTAAAATCACTGTGATGTATTTTGTAGCTCTAAACAGGCAGCTCATCATCCCAGAGCAAATGCTTGAATCAATGAAGAGGAGGCTCAGGAGGGACCCTATTATATTCTACAGTTTTTTGCGACCAGAAAGGAGGTCAGTCTTTTCTGCCATGTTTCAAGTGAAAGGACAAGAGGAAATGGCCTTAACTTGTACCAGGAGAGGTTCAGATCAAATACTAGAATTTTTTTTTCACTGAAAGAGTGATTGGGCATTGGAATAAGTTGTCCAGGGAGGAGGTGGACTCACTGCCTCTGGAAGTGTTCAAGAATTGTCTGGATGTGGCATGTGGGGATAGGGTTTAGGGATGATTATGGTAATGCTGTGTTGATGGTTGGACTTGGTCTTAAAGCTCTCTTCCAGCCTTGAGGATTCTGTGATTCTGCTGTGTAAAATCTTTTATTTATGGTCCTTTTAAATAAATGCTCTTGCAGCTTGTGTGTCATGGAGTGGCTCTTGCAGATGTCACCCTATACACTTCTGAAGGTTAAGCACTGCCTCCAGCCAGGATACAAGTTTTACAACTTCAGAAGTTGTACTTTTTGCCTCAGAAGTTATTCTTCCACATGACACCACCACAGCTGAGATCAGATGATCCACATCAGCTGTGGATCGACATCAATCCACATCAATCGCTCCTTTTACTAAAAAGGAGGCTATCGGCAGAGATATATTCCATGCTTTGTTAGTTATATCTTCCAGTGGTTTGCTAGAGATTGAAGTTGCAAATGACTACATGACATGGTAAATCTTGCTTTAAGATTTAAAGTCATGCACTTCTTTGGACGAAGTGGTGTATAAGGAGATTTAGGATACTGTTTATACATGCATGCATATGCAGAATATGCGCAGGAGATAAAATGAGATATATTAACTTCTGGGTTGCTCTAGAGGAACTGTTCCTTGTGTCCAGCTCCTGAATTTACAGCAGCTGCCTAACACTTTCAAACCTCCCAGCTGTATTCCAACACAGAAGAAACTTCACAATACTGGCAAATCAGACTTCACATCAATACTTTTTTGGGCTGTTTGCCAATGTCTCATAAAAAATATAATTAGAGGTAAGACTATTGCAATTTCATGCTACTATACACTCTCCTTCTGTCTAGGCAACTAATATAATAAAAGTGTTATAAGATATGAAATGTTTAATATTATTTTCATTTTAGTTCAAGTGGTGAAGAGCTGGAGGCTCTGGTTGATACTTGGGCTACTGACACTCAATTGCTGTAGTACAAAGCCATATGGTTTACTACTATTTAGCAGCATATTTTATATAGCTAATGAACTGAAATGTCGTTTAAAGGAAGCTGGCTTAGTCACAAACATGTTATGCAGGACAGATACAGAGGCTCTGCAGTTAATTTTGCCTTTGCATTTCCTTATTCCTCCATCTATTTGTGTTGCAAGGCCCTGTACTAATCATTTCAAAATGTGCCTGTAATAAGTTTTTAATTCTATTTCCCATGAAATCTGAAACTGATAATAAACAATTTTACAGCATGGTTAATGTTGTAAGGGACATTACAATGACAGAAGTCATCTCCTCCAATGTTCTTGTTCAAATAGGATCATCTAGAGCTAGTTCCTCTGAGGATGGAGATGCAATGCCCTCCCTAAGCAACCTCTGCCAGTGCTGGGTCACTCCCATGATGAAAAAGTATTTCCTGATGCGCAGACAGAGACTCCTTTATTTCAGCATGTGTCCATTGCCTCTGGTCCTGTCAGTTGGCACCACTGGAAAGAGTATGGCTCTGCCATTTTTGTACTCTCTCTTCAGGCATTTATATACACTGATAAAATCCCCTTGAGCCCATTTTTCTCCAGGCTGAAGAGTCCTGGTTCTCTCAGCCATTCCTCATAGACATCATTGAATCACTTAGGTTAGAAAAGACCTTTAAGATGATTGAATCCAACCATTAATGTAACACTGCCAAATTCACCACTAAGCCATGTCCCACATCTACATGACTTTCAAATATCTCCAATACAGTGACTCAACTGCTTCCATGGGCAGCCTGTTCCAAAGCTTCACAACCCTCTCAGTGAAGAAATTTTCCCTAATATCCACTCTAAACCTCCCTGGTACAACTTGAAGCCATTTTCTCTTGTCCTGTCCCTTGTTAAATGGGAGAAGACACCAACCTCCACCTCATTACAACCTCCGTCAGGTAGTTTTAAAGAGCGATAAGGTGTTGTGCTCCAGACCCTTCACTAGCTCTGTTACCACTCTTTGGACATGCTTCAGCACCTCGATGTCTGTGCTGCAGTGACAAGCCCAGCACTGGACACAGCACTCAAGGTGTGGCCTCACCAGTGCCCAGCACAGGGGGAAAATCCCTACCCTGTTCCTACTGGCCACACTATTGCTGGTACAAGCCAGGATACCACTGGCCTTCTTGGCCACTTGGGCACACACTGGCTCATGTTCAGCCATGTCAACCAGCATCCCCAGGCCCTTTCTCATTAGGCAGTTTTCCAGGCACTCTGCCAACAAGCCTATAGCATTGCATGAACCTCATACAAGAAGAGATACATTGTACTCCTCATGCTTTATATTATTTATTTTCTAGGTTATGTACATAGAAAGGGGTATTAGCACTTGACGTATTTTGGTAGCCTGTCAACTTTTACTGTGAAACACATAGATAGCCCAATACTCTTATTAACTACTCCTATTAATAGCTGCAATTTAAGAAAACACACAGCAGCTGCTGTGATTTAACTATGTTTTTTGTCCCACTATAGCACTGGCAAAATTGTTTCATGTGCAACCATGTGTAAAGATCCAAATCTAACAGCTGAAGGGCTATGGGGGGCATGAAATGTGAACTATAGAGGAGAGAAATATGACTGAAAGCGGGTCCCATTGTTACTTCCAGGCTAGTTACAAAATAGTTTATAGTGATCTTGTTCTCAGGTAAATGAAAACACGTACTTTCTTTTAGCTGCCAAATACCATAAAGAATCATAATTCTAATAGTCAGAAAAGCCTACAGTATTTTTTACAGGCTTTCTTTGCAGGGATGAAGCAGATGGTCAAAACAATTGCATTACTGTTATTCTTGAAATATTGTGTAGAGCAAGTATATTTCCCTATTTCCCTCCCTGGTATCAGTGTTCAATATTTGCAAATGTACACATCTCTTTATGTTTCTTAAAATGCAATAAGGAGAGAATAGATCTCATTAGCACACGTTTCCGTTATAATGGCTGAGATATCTCACTAATTTGCTGCCAGACCTGGGTATCTGGCATTAGTCCACAACAGCATTACAGTTACTGTGCTATTATTTCACTTATGTTAGAACACATCTGTGTTGAAGTCAAATACACAACTTTTCTTGCTTCACATCTAAAGCTGATGATAGTCATGCTTGCATTAGAAGATTTTTAAGTGGTTTTCACTTATAATCATTCCGTGTCCAGTGCAGTAGAAGTCACATTGCCAAATTATTTCTGCATTTGCTTAATATTTTATAGCACTAATTAAAAAAAAGAGAAAATTATGTAACTCTGTATACCCAGAAAATGAACCAAAGGCAGCTATGAATTACAGAGCTCTAATATAATTTCAGAATTCTGATGCCTCCATAACCCACAAAAATCCTGTTTATATTTATGCAGACACTGGGACATTGACATGAAATCGCTGATTCACAACTCAGTGACTTGCATTTTATTCAGAGCATGAAATGTATGATCCAGGATTTATTATGCTCAATTCTCTTGCTTTCCCCTCAATTATTATATTTTTTTCTGAATATTGAATTTGTAAAAAGTATGTTTACATGTCACTTACTATGAGAAAAACTTGGGTAATGTTGAAATACTTCTCAAGAATCTACCTTTCCAGCACCCATATTAGATGGATGAAAAGGATACATTTTCAGTTTCACTGTTACAAAGCCCACCAGAGTTCCACAAGCCAAATTATTTAACTGTGTAATAAACTTGACAATGCAGAGTAAAACATAAGTTATCGTTTGAGCATGACTAGAAATTGCCTTTACTGTGCTATTTTTTTACCTAATACCACCACTACCCTGACAGCTCTGTGTTGCTGTTGTCAGCTGAGAATGAACACTCCATTCTGAATTTCTCTCTTGAAGTCAAACTCAACCCAGGGATAAAAGTGCTAAGATGCATCAAACTGGAGTCGTATCAAGAATCTTCAAACTACGCCTGTCAAACAATGACATTCTACTCTAATTTCTCATCCTTAATCTATGTTTGTGCTCTTTATGATAATTCAAGCTCACACTATTCAGATTTAAATATTAATAGATCTCCTCATGACATGTGTGTGATCTCATTTTATACTTGTCCTTCCCATATGGCAACAGAGGAAGCATATAAAGAAGTTAGTTTTCTTCCACTTCCCATGTTCTACTGTGCTTCTATTGCTTTCTCCAGTGGCAGGAAATGCTAGAAATCTCCTATTTCCTTCTATTCAGCAGTTCTTCCTTCAGGGCTGACCTCAAAAAAAAGCAGTCTCATGCCATATATTCAGTACAATGGCATTTGCTCAATAGAGAATAAAATCATAATATTCAAGAAAAAACAAGATTATATTTTGTTTGCAAAGCAGCAGATAGCTCTAATTTGTAGGTAATAAGTGAAAGCTCATGATTTTCATGGTGAAGAAGTGAAAGACCTTAATGAATCTGGAAGCAAGAAAGATGTATTTTTGTCATAGAAATTGCAGTGTTCTGGACAGTGGAGTACAGTTACTGATAATCATGCAAATTTAAGATTAAAAGATGGAAATAATTACAGAAAAAGACAGACATAAACCGTTTTGCAAAGTTTCCTTTTTAATTTACTGTGTATTCAATGCTACCTGAATTCTTAAAAATTTATTGCAAAGATTTGAGACCTGCTCAGCCATCCAAAACAGCTGAGGAGCTGCTGGAAAGCAAGTCTTTCCCCTGAGTGTAGGCTCTACAAGATGAGGAAACACAGAACTGATGAAGTGTGGAAAGGAAACTATTTTGATGATGGCAATTATTAATGAAGCCTGTGAGTCTTTCAGACATTCAAATACCGCTACTATGGGCAGTAAGTGTTTTAGAACAGCAGAAGTGTGAGGGGAGCATATTGGGCTGCTCCCCGGATTTCTCAGGAAGAGTCCGAGGTTTAGATATTAAGAACAATCAGAAAAGAAGAGAAAAGAAAAATTTGAGGGCTCAGGAAAAAGAGACTTCAAAGATACAGCAATATTTTCCAAAGAGCTTGTCCAGATCATATATCCCTTCTAAATTTTCATAATAACTGTAGCCCTAAATTTACTACATACCTACAGGAGCAAGAATTTCCCATTGTCTCCCCTTCATGCTTTCAGTATGACAGCCAGTCCTTTCTCAGTTACCCAGGGAATGGTAAAACACAAAATAATGGAAAGAAGGTGAGCAAAATCAAGAGCTCAGACAAATGGTCGAGCTATTGGTCTCATCTTATAACCTACAGTATGGGAGAAAAATACACAAAAGGAAAAACTGAGTTAAGACATCCTGGATTCCCTCCTCCACTGATGTGAAATATTTTTAGCACATTATACTGTATGGTTCGGTTGAACTTGGCTATTAAAATATAGGGTTAGGAAATTTAAAGTTGCCATAAAATTTAATGGCAAAATGAGTCTCATGAATAAAATGCACAGGCTATACCATTGTGAATAAGCATAAAACTAAACACGTACTCTATTAAATCTCACCTCCTCTGTAATAGTAGGGGGTACTTTACCAAAAAATGCCTCACAGCATGAGTGAGCAATTACTTCTCATGCAATAAATACCCTCACATAACAAACATAATATAGGTGTCTAACCAGAGATTACTGTTTTAGGCTTTGAACTAACAAAAAAATTTTTGTAAAAAACCCCAGTTGCTTTAATTTGTAATTGTTTCCTTTGATCATTAACTCCCCAGTAACTCCTAGTTGCCAGCTTACTATGATGTCTTCATATATAAATCTTACAAATTTTTCTTGATTTCTAAGTTGAAATGGGTGTCAGTTCCATTTTACAAAACACTTAGCTGAGTACAAAGCCATTATTGCCAGCCTTAAGGTTCAATTACTCCAGCCTCAGTTTAGGTTTCTAAGTCTGATAAATAAATTACCAGTAAAACAGATATATACTAATTTAGACTGAATTGCAATTTACAGGGGATTTTAGAATAGCTTACTCCAAAATGAAACTTCTAAGTAACAAAGATGCACAGGCTTGTAGAGTTCTTTGTATGTAGTTGTCAGAGACTGAAATATTATAGCTTATGACTCAAACATTTTCATGAAGGATTTAGAAAACTGTATTACAAAAGCTGCAGAGAAGACCACCACACCCTGAATGGGGCTCTGAGAGGCCCTACACTGTTTGCTGCCGAAGACAAGATAAAGTACCAACTCAGGGCTGGGGCCATTCACAAAGGACAAGCCTACTGCCTTCGGGGAGGAGACCACAGCCCCAGGGCTGTCAGCTGCCGGGCTCCCACAGACCCTCACCCCAAAGCGCAGGGGTGGGGGGGGGAGAGACGGGCTTTGGAAGTGTGTTGGAAAGCCTCTGGTCAGAGGCAGTGAACGCCCACCCTCTGCTGTGCAGAGGAGCCCAGCTGAGGGGCCCTTCATCTGGGGCAAGGCTTACCCAGAGCAGAGGGGGTGACATGGCCCATCAAAGGGCCCCCGAAGGGGTCCGCAGACCCTGCACCAGAGAGGATGCAACAGAGCCTCAGCATTGCAAGGGACAGTGTCAAGTTGGCCCTGCAAGGGAGGCACCCAGGTGCTCCCACCTCGCAAAAGGTATATTAACCCATGGGATTCTATACACTTCGGCATGTGGCGGCGGCAGGTGACCTTCACCACCAAGAAGATCAGATGGAGGGGAGCAAGGAGACTTCGTTGGGACCCTCGGATGGGTGATATGCTTCCACCTTGTCACCCTCCCCTGTCCCCCCAGCCTCCACGCACACTTCTTTCTGTATCTCTTTCTTTCTTTCTTTTCACGTTCTTTGTCTTTGCCTCTTTTACTATTAAATAAAATACATCAATTTTTTGGCACCAACCTCTAACCTCGTTTGGTTTTAATCTCATTTTTGGGTGTATTTTGAACCTTCAAAGTTCTTTCTGTTTTATACACAGAGACTTAGCTTTCTTTGCTCCTCTTGGTTTAAAACGGATCGTAGCAATAGTGTTAGATCTCTTGTTCCATAACCAGTTTGAGATATAACATTGAGTGCTTCATGGAAGGAATAGATCACAAAATTATATTATATTGCCACTCAGCTGTTACTTGACTCCCAGGTTTTCAAAAGGACCATTAATTATATTATTCTGCTGTAAATTGCCAAAATCTTTAAGGCTGTTAGCTTCTATGAGTTATTCAAAGCCTTTTAGTTTCTTAGGATGAAAAAGAGCAAAATAACAAGTGTATGAAAATTAAGGTGGAGAAGACTGTTGATAACCAATTGCACATTCAACTTTGGAGAACAACATAAAAAAAAATTTTTAAAAAAATCTGGTGCAAGAAGATGGCATAAACAGGAGAATATCCTTCCCATGTATTATATATTCTTACTCAGAAAAGGATTGATCATTTCTCATCACTCTGATCAAAGAAGAATGACATTTTTCAAATTCTTGACACCACCAGCTTCTGTTTTCAAGCAGATTCTCATTTTTTCTCCTTCAGCTAGGTGGAAGCACAGAGGATTCCTTGTTAGTATATTAGGCATAGATTATATATAGGAGCAGCATGAGTGTACATTCTCTGAAAGCACAGGGCTGAGAAGCCTCACATTGGAATTCTCTTCCCTCTTCATCTGCATGCAACCTTTGGTAAATCACTCATTTCACTATGTCTCAGTATTCACCTTAATGTAAAGTCAACAGCATTTTAGAGAGTACTGCAAAACTCTCCCTTGAACAAGTCACTGCAAAGTATCAAATCCTTTGTCAGTCAATACTATAGAAATGTCAGTGAAGAAAACTTTTATGAAGCATTTGGGCAAATTGTTACACCAGGAATATGCAGCAGTGGTTTAATAAACCCAGAAAGACTATATCTGACTGGACATTAAAATTATTTGAATCAAAACACATAAAAGGACTGCATACTCAAGATCTGAAACTAAATAAAACAAAACGGGCCCAAATGTAGCTTATTTTGACTTATGAGTTGCATTTTCTAATGAGAACACTCTGTTCTCCTTTAAAAGACCTTAGAACTAACTTCCGGAAGCTTCAAAAGGAAAATCTAAATCCCTCATACAACCTGATTTGGTACAGACATTTATGGTATGAACAAATGTAGGGGTTTTCAGAAGAAGGCCTCATACCAAGTGGTTAACAGAGACAGATGGTTCTGCAGGCATCTTTATAAATAATGAAAACAAACAAAAATATGGTTTTTGAGATCAGTTTATTTATTTATGATCCTAGCTTTACAGCAATGTTGTGTTATATCACTGCTCACTGTTGTTAATTTTTGAATTCAGGCAGAATGCTGTGGAGAAGTTTATCAAGATTATTTTAAGAAATTACTTTCTTTACTTCTTGTCTTGCCATTGAGTCATCATCAGGAAATAAATATTTTCAAATGAAATTTTATGCTCATGCAGAACCTTGCATAACAATTGACATCCTGCAGCTCTTGAAATGACGCCACTTTCCATAAGTAACAGAAGTAGGTTAATTAGAATTTTGCCTATTTAACAAACAGCAAATCCTCTGCTTTAAAATTTTAAGAGGTTTCTATTACTTTCTATATTCGCAGTTCAGCGAGAGCTAAGTTCAGTAGGTCACAGAGTAAGTGTACATGTAACATAGCTCTATATAAGCAAAGTTACTGGAAAGAAAATATTTAGATGCCTTTCAACCTATTTCTCAGTTAACTTTGCAACTACCAAGGGAATAAAATGATGCTCCTTCTGACTTTCTGGTAATAAGTGCTTGGTAATTCACTGAAATAGTCTTTGGACAAAGGTGGAAAAGCATACAGCATTGCTGTCGTGCTACCTGGATTCTGCCCAACATCCATGCTACACATCTCCCCAGATTCAGTGTGTTTTGCACCCACTGTTGTTCCAATAAGAAAGTCAAAGCAAGCAATTTAAACTCAGTTGGTTCATCAAGTGCATAGCTATTATGAAACATTAATAACAAGTGAATATAGAGAGAATTGCGAAATCTTCAGAATGCTGTTTTCCCTCACATTTCTCACTTGAAGAAATCCCATCATCAGTCTGCAAGTACACCTTTCCTGTGATAATGAGGGGGAGAATACCTCATCAAAAACTAAACAAAAGGATGCAATTGCTATTTTCATGTAGCACATCCCATTATCTAAGAAATGGTTTATTGAATTAATCTCTTTCTTAAGTATTTAAAAAGTCTTTCAAAATTTATCTGCCTAATTAAGCCAATTTGCCTTTCAATATTCTTCTATTATTTAGAAACACATAATATATCTGTCTTTAAATGACAGTATCCCTAGATGACACTATTCCCTAGAATAATGTTAAGACACTAATAGTCTCAGGATAATAGTGTTTATGGGCTTTAATTTTTTTCAGTTTTGCAAAAGTCTGTTTAAAAGCTCTTCAGACAACATCTTCCACTAAGATAAAACTTCAGTTTTTCTTCCTGTGAGTAGGTAATAATTAATTTACTCCCAGAGAAATGTGCAAAAAAAGCAGCCCCTATGCACATAAATACAAATGGGTATTATATTTAATTATAAAATAAAATTTAATTTATTTAGTTATTCATTATTGAATAAAAAATGGAAGGCCAAGGAATAAATATGTTGATAAATTACACTCTTTGCAATAAACAGATGCAGTTCCATGCAGTGCAAGGCAAACTTCCTACTATCAGGAAAGCCTTTGGGCAACCATTTGACTCATATATAGCACAGAATTTACATTAAAGATTTTCTAAAATATTTAACAAGTTTGCAGGACCACAGTGAGTTACAATACTGAGACATTTATTTACTCTCTGGAGAGAGAGAAATTTAACTTTCTAGTCCAAACATAGTATTTCTTGCCTGTATCTAAAATTATATCTGTGTAATATCATAAAAATTATTATTCCTCCTTGTTAATACATAAACGGAAAAAGTAACCATTTCACTGTGATCCTACAGCAGTATAGCATATACAATGTTTCAGGCCTAAAAGAAAGCAACAGTGTTTGAGAGACATCTCAGTACAGTTCTTCAAATACTGGTCTTGGAATGGGCAACATTTACTTTCATTAGCAAACTTCCTATAAGAAGTCTCATTGTTCAAAAAAAAAAAAACAAATTGACTGTACATGAAATCTAAGAATTAGTATTATCTAAATAACTTCAGCTGATGATGTAATTTCTCTGTTGAAAAATCTTCCTGCAATATTTTGTGGGGTTTGGACAGATCGGTTACAGAAACTGTCCTGGCAGGCAGAAATTATCTGCAAAAAATCGGGAAATTCCTTTTTGCTCCATTATTTTAAAATTATTCCACTTATTAAACATCCAGTTTCCATTTTTAAGATACATTTTCCAGAGTTTCTAGGTGCGAAAGGAACAGCAGTACACATAAACAGTCAAAATCCCCATTCTCCTGTATCAAACTAGTCAGTTAGCTTCTCTCACTATTGGACAAGACCTGACTTTAGTTTCTCTCGCTCTAATTTTACATCACCTTTTTGACAGTTTACTTCATAGTACATCTCACATGAGCAAAGTCACACTCACACCTTATTTCTATACACTGATTGTTACTACAGAATGTATTTTGAGTAGGAGGTCCATTTTATTTTTTTCATTATAACGATCTGCTCACTGATGTAATTAAAATAGAAGATTTTTATTATTACTACTTATTAACTTCAGGATTTAAGTACTCTTAACTATTCCATGACAGTATTTTAAATAAAAATATTTGTTGAGAGGGAGAGAAAATGTCTCAGGTTTTAGTTTTTATATATGTGCTTCACAAACTTGTCCACAGTGGAAATGAATTCATCAAACAAGACTGAAAATGAAATCTTGACACACAGATCAGGTAACTGGCAAAATTAACTGAATTTCATCTCTTCAGGCACTAAGCGCTTTGCTTTTTAAAAAGGAATACTTTGTTGAAATCGTGCCACATTTTTCTGCTTCCCTTTAAATTAAAATTGCCCCGTGATCTCCTGTCTCCTCTTACTCCTTCCTTGCCTTGCTTAGTCCTTCATTTTTCCCTCCTGAAAAATAAAATGGGTTGGTATGAATGTCACCGAAGTTGGGACAGAGGCAATGAATATTACATGTTTGTGCTCAATGTCTTCTCCTGCTTTAAAATGCAAACTGCCAGTGCAGTTATGAGAAGATTTTCTGAAGCCAAGCGTGATTACATCTGCTTTTTTACTCTGTATGAGTACCAGATTGGTATCACCAAGATGGAAGAAATGGATGTGAAATCAACTGAATGTGTGGACAGAAATTCCTGCTGGAAAAATGGGCACTAAGCACAGCAAAAAGCACCACAACCTTGAGCCTGAGGACCTCAGGGACTCAAACCACCCAGACTTTTAGATTATAGAGTATTTATATTTAAAAAAAAAAAAAGTGCCTTGGAGGAAGACCCCAGTGTTCTTGTGTGCTAAGGAGTCTTATCCCCATTTTCTGCACTGAAGCACAGAAGTTGTTGAAAGTGTCTCCAGTCTAAACAGGGTGACTTCAATATTTGTAACATTGATTCAGATGACAGGCATTAGAGACTCAAAGTCCTTTGAATTTCCCAGTTTCAAAAGAATAAAAAAACCCCTTGGGCTTTCCTCAGCTTCTTAAAAGTATGCCATAGGCACTTGTTTTTAGGATTGGGATAGACAAACTGTGTCTTGATTGTATTGGAGTTTCTCTTAGCAGCCTGTCATGAAGACAGGATTGAAGACATGCCCTGTAGTCATTGTATGTCCTTGGCAATAGATATTCCAAATATGCTAATTTTAGGCCTTTAGCCTAGGGGGATGCCTGGTAAAGTCATAATTCTGGATATTAGATCTTTCTTGTACAGGAGAGTTAGTGTGGCTTGGCAAATTGAGGTTCTACTAAAGGCAAGAGAATCCCATGTCCTTTGCTGTATCTGGTTTGTAGTCTCTCTCTGTCTTTTGCATATCTGCAGAATGGTGTCACATAAGCTGAGGCAAAAATGCTTTAAATTCATAGTGAGGTACATTCAGATAGTTCAATTTAAGTGTTAGTGTTCAAGGTCCTGCACAATACCCTAATAGTAAGAGACATCCTCTAGGAAAGAATCAAGTTGATGTGCAGTGCTAGAGAAGATGCTTGGATGCTTCACATCTCAGGAAGCACAGCTGAGGAAACTAGCAACACAATTCTGATTTTCCATCATGAGAATGCCATTTGAAATAGAAATATACTTATTCCTCTGAACCTCTGTTGTTTTGTTGTTTGTTTGTTTGTTAAAACCCTTCATCTTTTCTTTGTGAGCTGTGGGGGAGTAACAAGATGTTGATTCCTCCAGTTCTCATTTTGCTGTAACTTCCACCAACACATCACTATGTAGACACCTTGAAACTGCAGGTACAAAGCCACTACAGATGTGTGCTCTGTTCTGTACCATTCATAGAATTCTGAGAGTAAATAGTTCTATACAACTAATTCAGGACATGCAGGCCTTGCCAGTATGGTATTTTGGTTTTTAAAAATCGTGTAACATTTTGATGCTTGCTCTACCATGATTTCTATGCAGTAATATTCCCTAATGTTGCATGCACAGAAACATAAGATCCATTACTGCAGAGTTATGTAACTGAAGGTTTTACTATTTCATGCTGCAGTACAGTATCAGGCTAAATAAAAGCCACCAAAGGCACTTTATATCCCACAGTTTTTTGGTGTAATAAATGGAATATATCAGTATTCTCAGTAAATCGTGGAATCACAGAACCAGACAGTGGCTGAGAATGTTCATCATTTCTGGAGGTCTTCTCATCCACCTCTGCTCAAGCAGGATCAGCTGCAGCAGGTTGCTAAGGGTCACGACCACACTGGTTTCAGTATCTCCAAGGAGGGAGACTCCAACAGCTCTCTGGGCAACCAACCTGTCCCAGTGTTTGATCACATGCACAGTAGAAATGTTTGGGTTTGACTCTTCTTCCCTTGTGTTTAAATGAAATTTCCAATCTTTCGAAATTTCCAGTCTTTCCATTTGTGCCTGTTGCCCGCTCTTCTGAAGCTGGGCGCCACTTGCAAAAACCTGCCCCTGTCTTATTTTCACACTCCGCCCCTCATATAATGTTAAAAACCACTGGTGATATCCCTCTGAGCCTCCTCTAGGTTAAAAATTCTGTCTGAGGTAGCCCAGGAGGCTGTTTGAATTCTTTGCCACAAAGCCAGAAGACTGGTTTATGGTCAACACAGTGTCCACCAGGGTCCCTGCGGGATTTTCTGACATACTGCTCTCTGCCTGACCTGCACCAGACTGTGGTGTTGCATAGGCTTATTCCTTAACAGAAGAAAATCTTGCCACTTACCTTTTGTTGAACTTCCTGAAGTTCCTGTTGCCCATATTTCTATCCTAAGATTCTCTGGATGGCAGCAAGTCCATCTGACTTTTCAACTATTTCTAATTCTACATCACCTGGAAAGCTGCTGAGAGTGCACTCTGGCCCACCATCCAGGTCATTCAGGAAGACGCTGAATACTGTTGGCACCAGCATCCACACCTCAGGTGCCACACAGCATACTGGCCTTCAGCTGGACCCGGTGATGCTGATCACAACCCTACGAGCTCAGTGGCTCAACCTGTTCTCAGTGCACCTCACTGATTAAGGATGTTTTTCATCTAGGATGATCTAGGATGTTTTTCATCAGCTTGTATATTAGAGACAGTGTGCAAAACCTTACTAAATGTGCCCTAACAGCATACTTTGCTCTTCCTTTATCTACTGAGTCAGCTGGTTTCTTGTTGAAGGCTATCATATGGTCCAGCTTGACTTCCCCCCATGTAAATCCGTGCCTACTCCCAGTCATCTTCTAATCCTTCATGTTTTAGGAAATCAGTTCCAGGACTATGTGTTTCATTATCTTCTCTGACCTGCCTCTAGGTTTCTAGATCATCCTTCTTGTCCTTCTTCAAGATGGAAATGACATTTACTGTCTTAATTGCTATGATCACTCACAGTTTACTGAGAGTAGCCTCATGGGCCAGCTTTCTCAGCACTTATGGGTGCACCCCATCAGGGCCAATGGAGGTGGCTGTGTCCAGTTCGTTTAAACACTTCCTAACCTGATCTGCCTCCAGTGAGTGTAAACATTCCTGAAATTTCATGGGCTATCAGGGCCTGGGGGATTAATATATGCTGATACAAGACCAATCTTAATACGGCATTGAATACCTTGACTTCTTCATGGTGAAGTTTCAGTTCAAGAAGAGGCACATTTATTTATCCACATTTACAATGTGAACTCTTATTTTTGGTGTTAACTGCTTAAATACTTTGCTGAATCACTTTGACAAAATTCTGGGGAAGACATAGCTATAGCTTTTAATAACTCCATGAATTTCCTTGGTTTGCAAAGACAAGGAGTAGCATCCAGAAGAGATATAAGTCTAAGAAATATCTCTGCCACTTGCAGAGTAGTTCCCTGAGTCACATAGAGCATGTGAAAATAGAATGAGGTTAAATATATAGTCAGCTTGTACAATAAAAGACTAAGGAAAAGATGAAATTATCTCAATGGAGTTTCCTAATTTGGTTTGTGGTAAAAATTCAGCTTATTTCAATTTCTGGGAAAAGTTTAAATGGCCTGAGTTTTGAAATAAGCCCAACTCAAATTTTCAAAGCCTTGTCTATAACCTTACTCACTGAGATGATGTTTCTACAGCTTACCACCCTTTGAAGCTGATTGGCTCTACACTGAAATAGGTTTGTTCAATAATTATGTACATTTAAAGTATTGTAACACTTCCAGAAATTTTCTATCAGCAACTATAATATAATGACAATTTTAGTCAGAACTCCTAATTTTGAAACTGGCTACCACTCTACTTAATTAATGCCAGCTTACTCACAGTTCTACTTATCATGCCCTATTCCGTCACAGAATGTTTGCCTTTACCTTTACGCATTAGAGTTGAACAAGCTAACACAGTGCTGGGAAAACAGCCAACCCTTATCCCCATAGCATGCTATGATATTATTTAGCTTGTTTCATTTCACTACCATTTCCTACATAGAATGGGCAGCTAGATGATCCTGTTTTACACATACTTTCCCAATAAATCAAATGTTATACAGTCCTCATAAACTTACTGCTCTACATATTTAAGTGTGGGTTTCAGAGGAGCACAACTTGTCAGATTTGCCCGATACCTGTGTGTATTACATCAAGGCGAGAAGAATTCCAAAGGACAGACTGAACACATAATACTCTGTAAAGGTAATGCATACCTGGACTCTCTCCTAATACAGTCAATGAACACTGCCAGTCATTCACCCTGCAGAAATCTTGTCTTAGGGAAGACCACGTTGCCTTTCTCTTTCTGTTTCTGCTTAGGCCACTCTCTCAAATGAAGGAAAAATGAATTTCCAATGGTGCCAAGACATGAATAGAGGTATTGTTCTCACAGGGGCCTGAATACCTCTGAAATATATCAGAGAATTAGCTTGTCATTTTTTTCTGCTTCCTCTGTAAAGTGTTTTGAAATGACTAATACATTACCGAGAAGCGGCCTCTTACATCTCATGCAGACTAATTCCCCAGGGCTCCCATTATGTCGGCAACCTAAAATGATCAGTTAACAGAGCATGTTAGAAGCAGCGAGGATGTGAATAAAGCACTGAGAGAAGAGAAAGCAGAGTTCTGTGGCTTGCCTCCCTCCTCTTTTAGTAGCTTGTCAAACACAATTATGCTCCTGTCATCTGCACCTACAAGACAGGATTTTGGTTATGATATCTTGTCTGGCATGTAGCTGCTGTTGACAGGCCTCTGTGACCCTGTTCCAAGCAGTCTGACTCTGCAGATGACAGGACCCTGGCCTAGATGTAAGAATGAACCTTCCTAGGTAAGAAAAGACTTTACCAAGGAAAGAGGGTAAAATGCTGGAGAAAGGCAGGTCACCTTGAGTCCTGATTGGTTCTTGACAAGCAATTGCAAGAGACTTGACTTGGCACGTTGCACATGAACTGCCTAGAAGACTGCTGCCCACTGACCAGGACAAGTCTCGAGGCACCAGGATAGACAAGATTGTGCTACCTGCACTCTCCTACCCAGGTAAGCACCTCTGTGAAATACACACAAGATGTCAGGCAACTGATCGGCCTTCCCAGGAGCATGAGTGGATCATAGCACTAAAGCTGCAAACATGATATATGTTACTCAGGCAGGGTGAAAGAAAAGATACTAAATCAACAGAGAGCTGTCATTATTGAAAGAAAACTGTCCATCTCTCTCTCAGTCTTCCTCACCTTTAAGGCAGAAAAAAAGAGTGAAAAAATGCACCAAAATTTTGAAATGCCTTCTGAAAAAAAAAAAAAGTAGGTTACAATGCTATCTATGTAATACTATTTTCCCAATGCCCTGCTATATTTGCCATTGGTTTTTTGATCAAACAAAACACTCATTCAGATGGGCTAGAGAACTCCAATGCCTTGAGAAAAGTATTTTCAGCCTTGAACATTAGTTTTTAGGTTTGGAGGGCAAATTTGGTTTTTTAGCAGGAACATCTTTGGGATTAAAGAGATTGATATTTAGCAAATGATTCACTTAAGCATGTATAAACCTTGATTTTAAAATCCCCTCATATGTCCCTTGCTTTCATTGATAGCATGTGCATTTCTAGTAAGACCCTGCAATACAGCAGGATGACTTTTATTAACTCACTTTACAAACCTGTTGTGAATGGATGTGAGTGTTTTAGCTAAGTCTCTGCCTTTTGCCCAGGCCTCTGGCAGCAGGTAGTAGCTTTTTGGTGTGGCCAGCACCTCAAAACCCACTTTCGTTCGCAAGTTCTTTAATAATGGCTGATTCGGTCTATTATAGAACAAATTATTTATTTAATAGACACAAAACTAACAGACATAAGACTTAAACTATATACTACACAGGAATAAGAATAAAAAGAAACTACTAGTAGATATATATAGCGCAAGGTTAAAGGTACCATTAATTTTACAGCTAGCAAAGAAATAATGTAACTTAGGATCCAATGTATCTTACCATCCAGTTATTGGTGGGGCACACATCGAGATCCTTTCTCTCAATTCCCAGGAAAGTAACCACGGAATCTGTGTCCAAACTCCGGGGAGAAGTCTCCCACACTCTCAGGGTGTGTGTGTAGAAGGCTTCTGCCTTCGTGATTACTCATGTATCTTTTATAGTTTGTAAAACAGTGTCTCTCAGTCAAGAATATCTCTGTTATCTCTTTCCACATCTGCTCTCCACACTAAGATGTTGATTCTTAGCTGGGACTTGAGCCTTTTTGGCGCCAGAGAAGACCCCTTGCTGGGCCTTTCAGTCCCTGGGTTGTCTTTTCCATATCTGCACCAACTAGCAGTGGTAGAGAGGGGGAGGATATGTCCTGCCAAAAAACCTAAGCATTTGAGGCCCCTAAGGATCAATGACAGAGAAGAGCTGCCTTCCAGAAGATGTACTTGACACTTTGTCCAGTAATGTGTCCAGTTTACAGCACACCATCAACAAAGTCCTGCAGGAATCCTTCAGACCTACAATTACCCCCAAGGTGATGAAAACATGCCTGATCGAAGGCTTGCATGAGAGCTACACTCAAAATTCTTACAGCTCACCTGAGGAAGACATGCAAGAGACTGAGGAACAGCTGCGACATCAGATACCATGAATTCACAGTGGATGAGAACAGAAGCACGTTCTGAGCTAGTGTTTGAAGTTCATCAGCATTAGATAGCTCTCCCCACAGAAGCTATTGACAATAACTCATGGCGATTACTCAACCACATAAAGCAGAGGGTCAGATTTTCTTTGGCAGGTTCCTTAGGCAACAGTATAAAATACCAAAAATAAATATTACAGACAGACATATGATGGCACAGCATGATTTGGAAAGAACAAGAACTCCCAAATGTCAAATCATGAGCTGATTGTGCAGGTGATCTCAAAGAAGCAACAATCAAACCTTTGTGCGCTGCTGTCATCTGCTCTTAACAATATATATTATATAGGAAAATAATTCAGGCATAGTTTACAATTTATCTAACAAGAAGGAGTGAGATTATCCTGCATATTCCTTTGTTTCTAATATTGAATTTAATATGTTACTCAATAGACTTGAAATACAAGAATTCCAAGCCTTTCTTAATAGACATTTAAATAATATTTTAAGATGCAAATTTTGGAATTCTAGAAGCAATTTAGGTTGACTCAATGCACATATTACTGTAATTGCAAGGATAAACCCCAGATTGCAGTATAAAGGAAGAAAATATTTCTGTGGTCATTTTGAAGTATTACAGCACCTTTGACCATGAGAACCTGACATCCTTCGCATTCTCATAAGAAAACATAATAAATATTAATATGAATAGGACATTCAGGGAGACTGATTAACACTAGATTAACTAGGCAAACACATGTAATTGAATTGCAAACCCTATGTCAAGGGCAAAGACTCATGAGAGTCCCATTATCCTATGTCCTTGAAACTACCCTGTATAGAAGCATGGAAAACCTGAAAGTAAGGAAAACATAAGTCTTAGAAGAAAGAGGACAGAGCTTCCAGTCACTTAAAGGAAGCTTCAAACTATAGAAGGAAACTAAAAACAAAGGAGGAGAGAGTAGGATGGCTAAAATTAGACAGCTTCTAAAAATTGTGACATAGGTAGGTGTCTGTATCCATCATACAGAGGATGATGCTTGCCATGAAAAATTTATAGTAGTTTGGAAGATACTGATTATTGACATCAAAAAGTCTTTATGTTTACGAACAAAACTAGCCTTCATTACAGACAGTTGTATTTGCCTTCTTTCTCCCTGGCTACATGAATGAGAACAAAACCTGTATTTGACAAATCAAACATCAGAAAATCTATAGAAGTTTCTCTCTAATACAAGTGACCATGAAGCAAGTTCTTATCAGGTCCTAAAGACTGGTGGAGTGCAAACAGGCAGGAACCATCTGATAAATAAAGCATATGTGTGTTCAAGCATCCTTTTGTCTTTACAGACTGGAACTCTTACTCTGCTTTTTACACAGTCTTCACTGTGATCCACACACTGGCCTCAGGGAAGCATGAAGACCCTCTAGTAGTTTTCCATCTGCTTCACGCACCCTGTATGGTCCAACAATCTTGAATATGCTTATTGGTACTGAAACATTATTCCCCAGTGTCAGTGCCTCTGTTTCTTGGAATCTTACCTCTCTTACCAAAACTGCATTTGAAGGACTATACAGGGAATTCCAGAACAAGTTGTGCAGATGGTCTGACCTCTCAGACCTGTGGTTGCCCTTTAACATGAATACAATAAAGAACACATTTGACATCAATATTCTTTAAAGTCACGTATCTAAAAAAATGCTGCCACTTGGACTATGTGAAATGAAGAATATGTTAAAATAGCATGGTAAATAGTCATCAGAAAAAATCTTAGCTACAAGGATGCTAAACACTTGATTAGGGCGCAACCCCATAGATTTTGATATACCATATATTATTTTTATTATTGAATACTTTCCTAATCTTTAGTGAAGTTTTTTACTAAATATCACAATGTAAGTACTTAACATCCAGATGGGTTTGACAGATGTACAACTGCCTTACAATAAGTATACAAAGTAATGTAACTTTTTGTATATAAGCAAGTGTCCTTAAACTGAGGATTCTAGGCTTAAAATATGGTTTCTCAGAGTGTAAGACAACAAAGAGGACTCCTCAGTGTTGCAAAGGGCACAATTACTCTGCTGGTTACAAGGTTGCATTGAGTTTCAGAATAAAGTCCTTTTCTTTTCAGAGGTACACCTGATCAACAAAGCACAGAGATGTGCCATACCTTTTCACTTATTTCCCATGCAGACATTAAAAGCACAAAGTAATACAGACTAACAATATGCTGTAAACACTGTGCAGATGTTGATAATCAGGAGCTATTATTAGAAAAAAAATGCTTTC
Organism: Callaeas wilsoni; assembly: GCA_013398955.1. Classification (NCBI taxonomy): domain Eukaryota; kingdom Metazoa; phylum Chordata; class Aves; order Passeriformes; family Callaeidae; genus Callaeas; species Callaeas wilsoni. Next base: position 23,616 of record VWPU01019195.1, read on the forward strand.
AAAGTTACATAAAACAATAATGCACCTATCTTCTCTTTTTTCCCTGTGTACAACAGCAGTAAAACACAATTCTGATACTAAGAGGGAAAGAAGAAAAAATGGGATGTAACATTCAGTGTCTTTGAAGGCCTTCAAAACAGATGTCAGTAGGGCAAAAAATAATAAAGTTGAAAACTCATGTTAGTTTTGTCCCAGATCATAAAACTGAAAAGAATTTTTTTCTTTTAAAGCACAATTCAGCTGTATGAAAATAGGAAAATATGAGTAAAATAGTAAATCAAACAATTTTCTCAAACAGACGGTGTATAGGACTGACTAGGGAAGTGTAATGAATTTCTTCCAGAAGGAATGCAACCAATATAATTAGGCCCTTTAGTTCTTTGAAATAGAATTTCCTTAATAAAAGTAAATATAGCAGTAAATCCTTTATCTTACTTTCTGTCAGTTCAAGGTGCTTTTTTCTTCCTTGAGAATAAACAAATGTTATATGACACCATGAATCAAAGTGAGATCTGTATGTTTAAAGCACGCTTTCTCCTATATTTTTAACTCTTCACTATAAATAGCACTATGCTGCAATAGAATCATTAATTTTTTTTCTGATCTCAACATTCTTTACTTTTTATCTTAATATTTTTTAAAGTGCTGTTACTATTAATAGCAGTATGAATCCTAAACCATGTCATTTACAGGCTTCGTAGCTTAGGTCATAGGTGCAGAAGAAGAATTTAGCTTAGAACGAAGCAGCCAGCGCCTTGCTCAAAAGGAAATGCCAAATGAATAATGACTTTTTATATATACATGTAAAATTAATTTTATGATAATTTCCAGCTCACTTAGACAATTCATAATGGTTGCTCTCTAGAGATCAGGTGGGCTAAAGTTACTAAGTAGTAGGGATATGCATTATTACATTGCCTTGCCATGTTGTAAGGAGTTATTGTTAGGCAAATTGCATCCCACTGCTGCATCTCTCTCCTCTTGCTGCCTTTTTTCTTTTTCCATTCACTGCTAGTTTGACAGCAGTCCTAGTCACAGACTGATCTTCATCCACTTATCTTCTTTTAAAATATTCTTTTACTGCTGGTAAAAGTGCAAGATCAGTAACCTAGCTACCTTGATATTGGACCTCTGTATATCCTTCAATCCTAAAACATAATTCTCAGATGACGTTTTTTATCAACACACCATGCTAGCTTTTTCTTGACTCCTTCAATAGTTTTTGCTTCTGTGTCTACGGAGTGTCTTAGTAAGTTTTCATTTATCATGGTAGTATATTGCAAGTGTACACAGTGTACTGTAGGTGGATGTTTTCAACTTGTTAGAATAAGAAAGGCATTGATAATGAAATAGAAATAAATTAAACGAGGGCCAAATGTTAGGAAATATCCAAGAGTGCTGCTGGTACACAGATTTTTCTGCCAGAGTTTGTTAAGACCAATGAAGTCAGATAGTGTATCATGATACTTTTGTATTACCCAACAGTGTCACATTTAGTATAGCATGAGAAAAGTCGATTCTCTTTTTTTCAACACATGAATACGTGAGAAAAAAATGCCAAACCCAAAATAACAAACCAAACCGAAATAACTAACATCCATTCAAAAGAGAAACAGAAGTAAATTATTCTGGTTCATATCTATTCATATATAAATATGCCAAAATTTTTTCTCAATTCCTAAGAGAACCAGAAGATTTAAGAATATTATAAGAGATTTTGTTTCTTGCCCTACAACCAGACTTGCTGAAGCAATATAGTTTCATAGTATTACAAGAAAGAGTGTTGATTGATTGTAAGTGCAGGCATTCTGTTTGCTATAGATATTTGAATATCTCTGCCTGGAAAATCAAGATTATTTTAGTAAACATATTTGTAGTTAAACTAAAGTAGGCTGTTTGTGCTGGATATCTAGTGATATCTAGTGATCTATATGAGGTGAATATATCTCTGTTGTGGATTGATGTAATTTAACTGGAATGTGTCACTGAAGCCTAAGTGACAATTTATTTCAAGCTAAGCGGAAAGCCTGAAGAGAAAACTGACCCAATCTGCTCTTACCTTGAGTATTTTTAATCTGTTGCGAGAAGATGACTTAGCCTTAATGGCTGTGGATCTTGAGTAGCAAGAATAAGATCTTTAACTGACTAATGTTTAATAGTGAGTCAGAGTATCTCTTGATAGAGCAAGCTGTGTAAATGCGATCAATCATTGTTGAGATGAGTACCTTACTAGGGAAACACTCTATGCAGATAAGCATCAAAATCTTGAAAGGTCCATTAATTTAATATTTTAAAAAATATCTGCCTATAAATAGGCAGCACTATTTAGGTTTCATTGTCCACTATGGTGTATAGTTACTTGCTAGACACAGAATGTTAAAAATAATTTTAAGTAGCCTGGCTTTAGTTGATTTACGACAGCTCCTAAATATTATTTAAGCAGCATTTCACATTTAATAAGAAACACGTTCTACTTCCTTATGACACAAAAAGAACAAAAAATAAGCGATCTTTAGTAGAACAGCAGAATCTCTCCATTTTACCTACACGGAGTTTGCTAAGCATAAAGTTGAAAATAGGTAGAGCTGAGAGGCAAGAAAACGGAAGAGCATTTTAACAGTGAAGTAAAACCACAACTAATGACTTCAGGAGACAGGAGCTAGGTGGACAAGTAAAGCATTACACTTTTAAATATATGATATTTGGCTTCACCTCCCAAGGAAGAGGACTGGCACAGATTCAAAAAGGTTCGTCTGGCATGCTCGTGCCTCTGAGAGGGACCACACTGCCTGATGGAAACAACCACAAAAGCCGCAGCGAGAGCACAGCCTTCCAAAGGCAACAAGAAAGCAACCAGACAGGCAATTAAACCATGCCAGTGCTTGGCCTTGGCAAAGAGAAGGCAGGCATCTGAAATGGATCATCTGTCCACAGGAGAGATGGGCCCAGCAACCAGCAGATGGTATAAAGCAAAGTAGACATCAGATAACAGAGGAAAGCATTTTGAACATGGATGACCTCCTCCTCTAGCACCACTATAATAAACATGATAGAGAGTTTGCACATACTTCTACATCTTGAAAATAATATTTTCACAGAGCTCATTGAAAACTAAGACAGCTGTGCAAAACATTGGTGCATGTGAAATGTAAGACAGATCATGGATTTTTATGTCTGTTCAGTCTTCATCCTGAAAGCTATTTTGTCATACATGGAATCCTCTTTTCATCTCATTGTTTGCCAAACAACTCATATTTTAAGCATTTTCCCTTGTGCCATGTGATAAACTGTGCTGTAGGCCACATTTCTTTGTTGCAGATATCTCTGGAACCTACAGACATTGTGGCTTCTATAAGCATCTGTTTCAAAATACTGCTTTCACTATTTCAGTGTGAGTTTTCTTACTTGTCTATTGGCTTGGTGTTTCAATACAATAATTTAAGCAAAGAAAATGAACAACTGCTGATGAAAAAAATAGTTAAGAAGAACTAAGAGCTTTCATATCTTAATTTTGTTGGAAACTGAAAATTTATCCAAACTTAACTGCTCTTCTTTTATTTATTTTCTCTACTGAAGTACACAGGAATGCCAATTTCTCGGATAGTAAAGGAATTAGATTGGTATATTAGCAGATGTGAGTTTAAATAACAAAGTAATTGGTTCTAGTCTCTGTGTTTCTAGAAGATGGTTCTAAGAGATGATGTATATATACAGTCTTATCAAGCCTTGCATCACTGCCAGCTGCAAGAAACTTCTGCTTAATTCAATTACATTTTTTCCTGGAAAGCTGTCATTAAAAAACCTGATGAACTAGGGTCTGGATAAGTGGACAGTGAGGTGAACTGAAAACGACTAAATTGGTGAGCACACAGAGTTGTGATCAGCACCACTGGGTCCAGCTGGGGGCCAGTACACAGTGTAGTACCCCAGCTGTGGATACTGGTGCCAGTAGCATTCAGTACCTTCCTAAATGACTTGGATGGTGGGCCAGAGTGTACTCTCAGCAGCTTTGCAGGTGATACAGACTTGGGAAAAGTGGTTGATAGACCAGATAGATTTGCTGCAATCCAGAGATACTTGAGATGCTGGAGTGATTGGCCAACAGAAACCTAGAATTTTAACAAAAGGTTGAATAGCAAACCATTCTCCTGTTTGAGGAGTAAGCACAAGCACAAGCACAGGCTTGAGACTGACTGGCTGGAAAGTACCTTGTCAGAAAATGTTCTGGGCATTCAAAATGTTCATGAACAAGCAAAGTACTCCAGTGGAAAAGAATGCCAACAGCCTCCTGGGCTGCATGAGGCAGTGCACTGCCAGAAAGCCAAGTGAAGTGATCCTTCGCCTCCACTCGGCACTGATGAGACAGGTCTGACTGTTGTTTTGCTACTGTGTTCCCCAGTGTAGGAGGGACATGAACATAATGGACAGCACAACTGGGCAAAAGGCAAAGAGCCAAAGGTCTTGGACTGTCATAAAAACTGCTATCTGTCATAAAAGGAGAGGGTGAAACTTCTAGGAGCCTTCGGCCTCAAGAAGAGCAGGCTCAGGGGGACTTCAGCAGTGTTTGTTAATATTATGCAGGTGTGTGTGAAAGGAACACAAAGGCAGATTCTTGCAGATGACCAGCTGCAGAACAGTGGGCAATGGACACAAAAGAAAATACTGGAAATGCATTTTAAACACAGGGGAAAAAAATTCTGAGACATTTCTACAGTGAATGTGCTCAGACCCTGGCACTGGTTGCCCAGGGAAGCAGCAGGCAAAATCTCCTTGGAGATACTAAACCAGCTGATTAAGCAGATGCAATCAGGGTGACCTCCAGAGGTGTCTGCCAGATTCAGCCACTGTGTGGCTCTGTCACTGCGTGAACACGGTGGAGACCCGTCAGTAAACATACTGCTGACATTTTTTCTGAGTGATGATGAATAATAGGACTGTGCAATGCATATTTACTACTAGATCCAACTCTTCTGGCTACCACCATTTACCACCATGGCATGCATCATCCAAATGGATCCAGGCACAGATCTGTTAACAGAGGTTCAATGTCGTTTTCATCTTTCATTAAATAAGCATGTAATTCTGGTGAATATGATATGTTGCCCCATGATGATGACTGCAGAATAAACGTTTGAAATCTTTTCTAAAAGAAAGCTGAAACATCAGAATAAACAGGACTGCAAAAGAAAGTTACAGTGCATTCCATTGGTAGGCAAATAAACTCTAGGAAGTCTGCATGCTGTACTGTTTATTTATTTATTTCTGGGCTGTAGGAGTAGTACTTATGTACATATTTCCAGTCTCTACTTTACTTGGCAAGTCTTTAACCATGTGATATTGTCATGAACAATCCTTGTCCTAAACTATATGCTTACTAACCTATTTTTCCATTTCATCTTTCACAGTGACCTTTTCGTCTTTCAAATATCCCATTAATTTATTCAAAGATGGACCTTTTTTTGGCTTAAAAAGATGAACAGAACTGGAATACACATTTTTCTGCTAAAATTTTTCTAATTTCACACATTTTTTGATGTCACTGCTTAAGATGAGTTGAAGAAACTCAATTTTCAAATAGTAAATTCAGACTCATTGAGGAGAAAAATAAACGTGAGACCAAACAGAAAGCTGAGCAACCAAAACCTGAATATCTAGTCAGATAGCAGTCACCTCTGAAGCTGCCAATGGATCACTCTTCCCTCTGGCCAGAGTTACTGGCTGACAAGGCCTACTTTCGTCTTTACTGTCCAGCTTGTCATATGTGGCAATTGGACAAGCATACCTGCAATATGGAATGCCTTCAAAAGCTTAGCTTCTTTTCCATGCTCATCACTGCAAAACTTTGTGGGAGAGATCAAATATAAGAACAAAAGAAGGTTAGAGTTGTGAGATCATCAGAGTGGACCTCAGTACCTCACTAAATCTCTCCTTGGTGCAAATGCACAAATTTTCCATTTTAAAGCTACCATAGAATGTAGATGTCAGTTTGAAATTCTGAGTTAATCACATTAATGGTTACTTAAATTCAGAGTGGCAAGTCATATTTATTTTAGTTAGAGAATTCCAAGTCACATGCAAACTGGAAAAGCTATATGTTTTGTAAGATTCATCATCAGTTTTAGAATCAGGGCCAGGATTTCCTGCAGGGGTAGAAATGCAGGAGACAGTAAGAATGCTCGATGATAAGTCCTACACATATATACAACATCATCCCCTTTTTAGAGAGGTGGTAAGTTCAAAACTGAAAATGGTTCTGTAGAACTAATTCTAACTCAGTCTGGAGGAAGCCAAAACTCCATGTTGTATAGTTATGGAATATGATTAAGGTAAAGAACATCCAAATAGGGAAAACATGTGCCTTTTTGAGCTTTAGCAGACAAATAGCAAACACAAAATCTGTGCTGTTTCTACAAAAATGTATACAACGCCTAAGTTTCATACTATTTCTGTAATGTAGTTTATCTCACCTGACTAAAGCTGTTAGTCAAAAGTTTATGCACTTATTTCAGTGCCTCTTGGAGGTGTGCAAAACAAAACAACAACTTGGCCATGCCATTTTCCAAGAAATACCTATAATAATTCTGACAATATTTGTCTACGTATTTTTCTCACACAATTTAAAAGAAATACTTGCTGCACATGAGGGATAATATCTTTTTTTAGTTAGCTGAATTCTTTTAAGACGGCTACAATCACTCCAATCACTTGTTCCCCCAGAAACTGGCACATAATTTCACAGGCCTGATTCGGCATAGGTTTTAGTTATAGATGATAAAAGCTTTCTTCCATGGCCTGTTTAACTGTTTAAGGTGAATTTAGATTGGTGACTCCCATTTCAAATATCTCCCATCATTAGAAACAGGCATTTTTGGATTTCTAGTGTGAGCCCTTCATCATATTATAAGGGAGCTCTATTTTACCTTTTTTTTTAATATGCTAAGTACCTTTATCACTACCATGACTCTGTAGCTGAGCTGAAAGCAACGATGATTTTCCTCACTCTGTGCTAGTCAGGTGTTACGTGTAAGATCAAAAAAGCTTACATGATTTTGCTTCATTTTGTCTTTTTTAACTTGCTGAGGTGCTAAGGTAGTGTAAGAGCCACAGCATGCGTGTTCATGTATGTGCGTGCAGATCGGAGACAGAGTGCACACAAAGAATATGAAACAGCACCCCTTACTGTTCAGTTCAAGAACTTACAGCCATTTTAAAAACCCAGAAACATTTAAAGCAGATTCAAAGCATTTGAAAACAAATTTCCTTTAAAATTAGAGAGAAAAAATAGTAGAAAAGCATGAACGTTGCCACTATACTACAAGACTGATGTAACACACAAAGCATACTGTCATTGTCCATAAAATGTTTAAAAAAATATAATTGGATTGTATCAAACAAAAATTTAAAAGATTCTGAAAAGAGATAGATCATATTGAAGGTTCTTTTCTTGCAATTTAGGCTAACATCAATATATATGTATAAACAAACCATAAAACCATATGCTAATGTTAACTGTTAATCTATATCTTAAAAAGATGAAACTTAATTCTTCAGCACATTTAGGCCACTGAGGATAAAATTTATACAGTAGAAAATAGGAACAGAACTAGGAGGAAATGAAGGGACATGAACAGGTATTGTGAACCTGAAAAAGAAGTTCTGATTTTTCCATCAGGACCTTCGGATTGGTCCCAGTCTGGAGAGCAGCAAGCTATTGTAACCCAAGCATGACATTAGCCTATAGATATGCATGAACGTGTCTGTCTCTTTGTCCAAGCTGAACAAAATGCATCAGCTAGGCAGAGCAACAGGAGGCTAGAAGAACACATCAGAGAGAAAATGCACCATCCCGTTAAAAATACCATATGATTATGTTCAGGAGGCATTGTTGGTGCCTTGCTATGTAGGAGATGGCTTCACAAGCTTCCAATTCTAAGAACTAACATTCATTCTACTGTAGATTTCATTTGAAATGATAACAGCCAAGCTCAGAAACAGTCCCACGTGGCTGATATTTCTTATATTTGTTTAGATTTTTTTTTTTCCACAGAAAATACTATATTTAATGTTCTCAGAAGTACCAAATCAAGACTAGGGAAAATTACACTCTCTTACTATATTTAGCATTTCCTCCCTACTATTTGTCATGAGCACCTGTGACTTCTGAAAAACATTGTTTTTGCTTAACACCAGCTAGCACAATGCAGTTCAGCAATGTGCACTGCCTTTGGAAGTTAATGCAATACCAACTTGTAGCACAGGTAAGCTTGTGCATGTCCCAAGACGCTGAGAATAGCCTTTCCTTATTTCGGATGATCTAAAACCATACAGAATTCAGAATTTCATTATCTCTCAAAACATAATTGCTGAGATTGCTATACTAGTGAACTAATCCTTTTCATCAAATTCTGTAAAGCTTTATTTATCAAAAAGGTTGAAGTATTTCTTTAAAAAATAAAGAAAGTAAAATAAAACCTAATGATTAGGCTTTGTTTCATAAGAATATTGATCTGGTTCAGGATGCAAAACAAAATACACAGACAAATGAACATAAAAGATTTCAGTTCTGACAAGAAAAGGGGTCAAGTTCAAGCTTTCATATTTCTGGGTCCTCTGTGGTATGTGTGACCATTCCCTTCTCTAAACTGTATGTCTTGAAATGCAAGCTCAAACAAAAAATCAACAATATTATACTTACACAAATCAACTTTTATTTCGTTATGAATTTAAACTTGACAAATAAAAATATGAAAAGAAGGATGCAACTGACTAAATTACAAAAACTAATTAAGGTAACAAGGGCAGTTTACTCTATGAACTGTGAGGTTTTTTCCCTGGCCTAGATAAAAACCCAGATCATTTACTCTCAAAATCAAAATGAGATACTGCAAAACAAAGGACACACCAAGCACTGAATACATAGCACCTCTACTTTAAAAACAGTGATCTACTGTACTTAGCTATTTTTTTTTTCACCCTAAACTTCGATAATCTCGTAACTGACGTCTAGGCAGGTTAAAGAATTTTCATTAAAAACTTATCATGAGAGTTATTATACAATCTCATACAGGTATATATTGTGATCAGATCTGAACATAATTGAGATGATATGGGCTTTAAAATTCAAGTTCAGCAAATTATCTCAATAATTCAATCAGATATGGAAACATGATTTGTCTCTCCAGAATTTACAACTCATAGTGATATAGTCACACCTCCCATGGAGAAAGCTTGTGTTATGCCTCTAGCTATCACAGAAAATAAAGTGTTTCTGTAAAAAAATTTGTATTTTCAAGGTTTTGGTTAGATGTTGCATCTGAGAAAGAGATGACAGTTTAAAAAATATGCAGAATTATTTTTCCTATTTCAAGGCAGCAAAAGATCCTTCTCTTAGATTTAAAGATTCATTTAATGAGAGTCAAAGGCGGTATTTGTTGGCAACAGAGTTCACAAACTTTACTAATGCTAGACTTTGTCAAATATGTTTCGACTTTTTGATCCTCCCCCCTTACTTGGCAAACTATTAGATGAATAGAAAGTGTTCTAAACCTTCAGATTAAACCTTTTCAATTCGATCTCTTTCGTTCCTTATAAATGAATTTATTTTGATGAAGAAAAACTAGAGCAAATATGATGAAAGCTGTGATCACCAAACAGCTGAAAGTCCTGTCCACATTTTCCATGAAGACTAATGAGGAGGAGCCCAAGTTACAGCAGATAGCCGAAAGTCCTCAAGGAGCCACATAACTTGTACCTGTACACTAAGATTTTCAAAGATGGATATATAAAATTATTCCTGTAAACCTGTATCATGTGGCCAAATTTTCTGAAGGGCTGACTATGTTATCCTCCACTGTCTTCACTTTGCTCTTGTGTGGGGTTTTTGTAATCTTTCATGGACAAAACTTCCAGCTTAGTTTGCTAAATTTCCATTTGAAACCATAAATAATTATGGACATAATTTGCTACCTCAAAATTCAGGCAGGTAATATTTCTAAAATGAGGCAGCTCAATATACCTTATCCTTTAATACTTCAGTAGTTAAATGACATACTCTAAATAGAAAGATTTATAAATGCAGTGTACTGTCATACATGAATGTCATCTTTGTCATTTTTTTAAAAGAAAACATATGTCATCTTTGCATTTTTTTAAAACTGAAAATATACAGACTGGGAAACTTTGTCATGTGAAACCCTTTGAGCCCTCAATCTCCTTTAATTAATTTTTTAAAAAAAGTGTGACATATAGTGTAATAGTAATTTTAGAAACTTGTTACTAGTATTTCTAGTTATTAACATCTGGCCAATACTAGTACAAAGAACAACAAATGCTATAGAAGCCTTAGGGAAGAAAATCTGTATATTTCAAATTTTTCTTTCTCCAACTTAGAGAATAACAGGAAAACAGAATTGTATACATAGTCTGAAATTGGACAGCTGAAGACAAAGAAAGGTGAAAAAGAATACTGAAAATGGGACTAGATAATATGTCTGTTTTAATCACACGTAGACTGCAAGATGTCTAATAGTATATTTAAACTCCTAGAAAGACAAAGTTTACAGAATTCATCTTAACAGAGAGAAGTTATACCCCTGAATTTGATGCTTTGTGGCTTTGAAGTTTTGCTGGCGAGGTTTTCTGATGTGAAAAATAAATTTAGTGTAAAATTTTAGGGTTCTTACTTATTCTGAAGCAACTTTCTCACTCTTCAGATAGTTCAACCGTAAGAGCTTCAGTAAAATTCTTCCAGTAGGAATACTGTATACTGACCAATTGAAATTTCAAGTTAAAGATAATAATTTCCTCCTTTTTTTCACCCCCAAGAAATTAATTTTCTAAATCTTTTAGACTTTACGGTACCCTTTTTCCCACTCCAGTGCCTGAAAGTTTTGGCAAGTAAATTTCAAATGCTTACTTTACAAGAATTAAAATCATAAAGCAAACCAAGAAGTTGCTTTTTTTCCTATAATCAATTTAAGCTACAATGGCACAATAATAGGTAGGGAAAATTGAGCAAGTATAAGTCCTAGGCTTTCATTATAAACCATAAAAGTACTTTAAGTGGAAATTTGCCTTTCCACAGGAAAAGTGATGTAATGCTCTAGCTACCTTAAGAATTACAGGGGTTGGAAAAAACCTTATTGCAGTTAGCTATTCATAGCAGTCTTTGGATCAAGATAAAAGAAAATATAATTTTCTAATCCTCAGATTATTTTCAAGGCACCTTCCAGGTAAAAATTGTCATGAAGAGATTTATGGATAAAATATTTATCCTGATTGAAATTCTCCCTGCTGAAGCATAGACATTTCAGTCATTAGAGTGCAACTCCTAGAAATGTGTTTTGTTTTATTAATACTATGTAAAATCATTATCCAGTTACAATATAAGTTACAAGAATAATTATTTTGTATTGAACCTCTCATGAGTACCATAATTCTTCCAAACACAGAGAAGATAAGAACTAATTTGAATACTACAAATTGCTTGACAATGCCCTATTTTTCAGTTAAACCATGGCACAAATTCAAAATGTACCTATAACACATGAATTTGCCTGGCATTATGTGAATTCTGTTGTGCTTAATTTGTTAAAATGGAATCAAGTTATAAGTCACTTGCAGAAAAAATTTGAATTACCACATTAGCGTTCTCAAAGGAAACAAATTAGTTACAAACGATGAGAGATCAGTTGGTATGTAAAAAGTGCTGGTTTCTAAAATCTCTAGATTTTATTACATAATGAGAACAAGGGCATTCCAGGGCCTGAAATACACGTGGAAGAGATGATAAAACTCAAAGAAAAGATAAAGCTATGACAATACCAAGATGTGATAGGAAGTCAACACATGCTGAACAATAACTTGTGCTAAAAGTAAGAAAACAACTACTCTAGAGCAAAGGAAAGATTTAATAATTAATGATTACCCATGACTACTTTGAACTTAGATCTGTATTGCGTCACTTCACTATATTGTTTTCTAATGTATGTGTGTTTCTTCATTTCTGCTCTTAGATATTACAACCAAAATACCAGTGTTCATCCCAGATACTTATCTTGCACTTAACTAGTAATTTTAACAATTTTACTGATGGTACCTTATTCTGCTCATGTCAGTGTTATGGGACCCTCTAATGGAGGATCTTGTGATATGCAGCATTATAGCTAAGAATTTGACAGAGTAAAATTCTTTTGGCAGAATTTCTCAGCACACAAATTCATCACAGAAGATCATAAATAGCTGGACTTTAAAAAATATTTCATCAGATTTTCAAAACAAATATAAATTTAGTACTGATTTTGTTGGATTTGCTATAATACAAATTTTATATGTTGATAAATGAAATATGGAAAATACCTGAGGAAGCAGATAAAGCATCTACAGCAAACCACGGTCTGACTCATTAGCAAGTTCACAGAATTTTAGTGGGAATAAGCACCTGAAGTTGAAAGCAAGAACTTAACAACTAGGTGACACAAAATCCACTTCTTAGGTCTTGCCAAACTGAGATCTGCTGAGAGATAGAATGATCATGCCAAATTTGTATCTTTAGTCAAGCTTCCTTTAAACGTAGGGGATCAATACCATGTAGTGTGTGCCTCAGCTTATTGCATCTCTCAGCATTTTGAAATAATGGTCTAAATTCATTTAAGAGAATGAGCATGAGCATATTTTTAGAGGCTAAGAAGTGACTGATGTGTTCTTTTCACAATTATTTAAAAAAACATGTCATTTTTGCAATATGTGTAGAACACCATCACAACAGAATGTGTGACTTGGATCACATTCCTGTTTTTACAAAAGCATAACTTAACATTTTTTAAAAACGTATTCTTCACTAAGTGTTTTCCACAACCTAATAAAAGATATTGTTTTGCTAATAGGTCTCATTATGGAAATTAAAAACAGATTGAAAGACACTGGTGTTGCCAAAAACCTGGAAGTGACATTTCATGGATAGGGAAGATGTGAAATTGTCTTTTTGTGCCTGACGGTTTTTGCAGTCTCACATAATCACTGCTTTTACAGCGTGTCCATTATCTGCAGCAGTTTATTCTTCAGATGTCCTGGAAATTTTTCCTTCAGAAATTTCTCTATTTTATAGTTGAGAACAATACAAGGTCCTCTCCTTGTATTGGAGAATATATATATTGCAGAATATATATATTTGGATGTTAAACCTGCAGCAAAAATGAAGATTTTCTCTAATCCTACACTTTTAACTCCCTCAATAAGATAAAAAGGTCAAGTAGCATTTGTCTTCTATGAAGTCTCCTTCTCCTCCCTCCTTTTTCTATCAGATCTTTACTACTCCAGGTGCTTTTTGACAGGTTGAAAATCCTGTTCAAATCTCCAAAATAAATTAAAGTGAGTAGTATTTTCTAGCAACATGAATTTCATCAGGAAAGATGAAGAAAAAATATGAAGAATTTGTAGTTTCTCTGAGATTGGCAAGGAGTTGTCATGATAAAACACTTTCAGTGCTTCTCATGATCGTGTTTGGTTGGATTTTTTTCTGCTGAAAGAAGATGCTACTTTTTCCTTCAGCAATACTGTGACTCCGAGTATGGTTTTTCATCTCCCATCTGAATGCATGTAGGTTGGTACTTTATCTGCTACATTAACAATCCACATAGAGAAGTGTCTTATTTAACTGATCGAAATTCAATTCCAAAGAGCTGTGAAGTATGGAAAGTGGCAAGTGGAGAAATAAAAGCTCAAAGCAGAATTCATCTGAAATTTTCAAAATTTCACAAACTGCTTAAGTCACTTAACTAAATTCAGAAAAAAGAAAAAAGAAGAGAA
>VWPU01019196.1:0-12654 GCA_013398955.1 Callaeas wilsoni
GCTCGGCTCGGCTCGGCGCGGCGGCGGCAGCGGCGGCGAGCATGCGTGGGGCGGTGGCGGCGGGGGCGGTACCGTGCCCCGGGCCGCTCCCCCCGGCTGCCGCCCGCCCCGGCACCCCCAGCAGCAGTGGGGAGGCGAGGGAGAGCCAGCTGCCGCGTGGGGAGTGGAGGTCCCGGCACACGGCATCTCCCCCAGTGTCATCGCTGTCACCACAACGGCCTGCCCTGGGAGCCCCCCATCGTCCCACAGCCCTCCCGGTACCCAAAGCATCACCACCCCGCGTGCCCCAGGAACGAGCATCCCGGCACTTCCCGCTGCGCTCGGGCACACCGGGACACACGGCCGGGACCGGTAGAGTCAGGGGGTCCCAAACCTTAGCGTAGGTCTCGTGGGTGGGGGTGACAGCAACACAGAGCCCAGTCCCCCTCCTACCTGGTGATGGAGACGGCCGCTTCCCTCCCGGGCATTACCGGGAAGAGGGCTGCACCCCACTCAGCCGGAGGGACCGGGACAACGTGCCAGCGTGGCGGGATGGAGATGGGCTCCCGAGTACCCCTCGCCCGAGGGTGGGGGAGGACGGGGAGGGAAGAACGGCCCCGTCTAGCTCCCGGCAGCGCTTGCCTCTGCTCCCGGGCTCAGGCTTTGTCTAACTCCTTCCCACGCACTCCCGCTCGCGCTACGGGGGGGAAGGCGGCCTGCTCGCCTCACCTGCATCCCTGCATCCGCCCCAAAAACCTCCAGTCTACCCCCCAAACTTCCCACTGCCCCTCACCACCCTGTGGGACCAGGGTCCCCTCCCTGACCCAGAGATGTCAGCACAGAGACAGGAGTTACAGATCTATAGGGTCCTGGGGGGTGGGTGCTAAGATTAGACAGGGTTCCCCATCTTGAAGTTAGCGTTAGGACCTGTCGCCCAGCCCTATAGATCTATAGGGTAAGGCTGGTTCCATGGGAGCTGGCACACCTGGTTGCTTGGAGACAAGGGAGGTTGGAAATGCTTCTTTCAGTAAACAGCCAGCCTGGAACAAAACCCTGAAGGCTAAAAATAGGGAGGCAGGATATGAAAATTAAATAAAAATCCTTGCCCCCCTCCCTCCCTAGGGCAGAGCGAGGCACCCCAATGTCACTGACGGGCACTCCAACAGATGGCTGGAGAGGCTGGAGTGGGGTATATCCCTGCACTCATCAATGTGTCCCCTCCTCAAGGTGTTTGTCCCCACACCTGGTCCTGCGTGCTGGTCCCAGTCCTGCAGCATTGACTGGACCCAATTGCATGCCTGCAGCGGTGAGGGAACTAAGTCTCTGTGAGGCACAGGTGTGGGGTTACATCCCGTAGTGCCCTGTGTGGGATCAGACCCAGACCCCGGCACATTCCCTTTCGGGTCCAAGGGACACCATGGACCGAGGCAAGTCCTGGTAGAGGAGTAGACAAACGCCCCCTCGCCTCTGGCTGGGACTTTGCCGCAGGCAGGAGGCTGTGGGGTCACATCCTGCTGCCATTTGCTTCCACCTGGCCTCTCTCAGCTCTGCCGGCAGCGTCTCTCCCCATCCCCATCGGCATCTTGCCACCAGCGTGTCCCTGTCCCACCAGAGCTGGCTGGGGGATTGGAGGGACTTTTGGGGGGGGGGTGATGGAGCATCCTCCCTTCCCCGCAGGCAGCCTTCATCCCAGGCTGGCTGCCTTCTCCTCCTCCTCTCCCCGCCCGGGCACCTCAGGGCTGGCAGGAGAACAATAGCGAGGAGGATGAGTAAGATGGTCCCCATCGCCTTGGCAACGCACTCCCGCGCTGCCGGCTCGGGAGGAGCCAGGCAGCTGCCTGAAAAGCGCGTTCTCCCTCGGCGGAGGGGGTGCTGGCGCAGGTAGCACGGCACCCCCTCCCTGGGCGCCGTGGCCCACCTCCCACGCCGCACGGGCAGCGCCACGTGAACGCACACCGGGCTCCCCCACAGCCGCCGGCGCCCGCACACGCCGGAGCGGGCAGCACACGCGCCCCGCACTCGGCTCAGCCCCAGCTTGGCTCCTCGGCCTCCGGCTCCCCGGTGCTTGGTTGTGCCAGGGAGCGGTGGGACACAGCTGGCAGGGTCTGGTCGGGAATGTGACCCCCGCGGCGCTGCCCGGCAGGAAGGAGAGGGGTTTCCCACGGCCTCTCGCATCCACGTCATCTTCACGCACGGCTGCCCACGGTATCGGCGGGCAGAGATGTCGGGTGAGGAGGTGGTGGAGTGTTGGCAAATGACAGCGGCAGGGGATGCCCAGGGGCACCAGGATCCCATCTCCAGCCGCAGCCTTGCGTCTCGTGCTGTCCCCCAAGTTGTGTCACCAGCAGGAGGACTCTCAGTGTGCCCAGACCTGCGAGTGCCTTGGGGTGACAAAGATGTTACCCAGAGATCCAAAAGCACCAAGCACCCTAAAAACAGCACTGTTTTCCCAGCTGCCTTGGTGTGGATATGCTGGGCGGGGTATCTGATGCCTGCCAGCGCCTCGTGTCTCAGGGGCCCCAAAACACAACTGCTGTCTTAGCCCTGTGGGATGGGAGAGCACTGCATCCGGGACGCTGCAGCCTGGTGGCCGAGAACATCATCCAGGATATTCCTGGGTAAAAACAGGGATATGGCCCCAGGGCCAGCTGGGGGCAGAGGCAGAGACAGGGGCACAGAGAGGCCCAGCTCTGCCAGCTGCTCTGTGCCACTGAGAGGGACCTGAGCATGGCATCGATCAGCCAGAGCTGGCTGGTGACACTGGGGAACAACCCAGTCACACATTTGATCTCTCAGCACAGGATGAGGGAGAGCACTGGAAAAGAACCAACATAGACAGTCATATAATCAATGAATGGTCTGGGTTGGAAAGGATCTTAAAAATCATCTAGTTTCAACACCTGGCCGTGGACAGGGACACCTTCCACTAGACCAGGTTGCTCAGAGTCCCATCCAACCTGACCTTGAACACTTCAAGGGATGGGGCAGCCACAGCTTCTCTGGGCAACCTGTTCCAGGGCCTCACCACCCCTACAGGGGAGAATTTCTTTCTAATATTTAATCTAAATCTACCCTCCTTCAGCTTAAAGACATTCCCCCTTGTCCTATCACTCCACTCCCTTGTGAGAAGTCCATCTCCAGCTCTCCTTAAGTACTAGAAGGGGCTCTAAGATCTCATCAGAGCCTTCTCTTCTCCAAGCTGAACAGCCCCAGCTCTCCCATCCTGTCTCCACAGCAGAGGTGCTCCTGCTGTCTGATCATCAATACAATCATGTATCCCTACCAGATGCTGCTGTTCCGGAAGAGCGAAAGCCTTTCCTTCAGTGCCTCTGTGACTTTGGGGTAGAGAGGCAGGGACTCTTCACTTCTTCTCTCTCCTTTCCCAGGGGTTTGTTCCAGCAGCTCAATCCATGTCGATGAAGTGAAAGCCCTGGCTGCATTAACGGCACACAAATGCACCATAGTGGGTAAGTACAAAGGGAACATAAAGCACATGGTGATTTGGGCATGGGATGGGGCCATGAGTCAGAAAAGCTCATTAGGTGCTGTGAAAATCAGAAGGTCTTTGGAAGTGCAGGATGCTCCTCTGGGCACAGATGTGTGAGGGCATGTCTTGCTGCAGAATACGCCACTGGCAGCCCAGAATGTTGGTGTTAATCAGGAAACGTCAAGCATCGTGCTCCTCAGATGCAGTCACTGTGCCTGGGTTGTCATGGATCCAGCTCTGGCTGGTGGCATTTGTGGCAGGCTCAGGGTCCATATCCTGTCCTGCCTTTGGCTCTGCTCTGCAGAGGCTTCACGGCACTACCAGGGAGCCATGTGTGCTGTGGGGAAGCAGTGGCCTTTTGCCCGGATTCACCAACACCGTTGCAATTGCCATAGTCACTTCCTCCCCCTGGGGAGCAGGTGAGCTGGCAGAGAACATCTGTCTGCCTTACCCAGCCTTCTCCAGATGTTCCTTTTTGTGTTGCCATGGTGGGTGTGAGGATCAATCCAAGGAAATACTCGGTGAGTTCACTCCTCGTTTCCCTGCCGACAGCCCATAACTCACGCTCCATTTGCACAGCCCTCCCTCTCCGTGCGTATCACAGCGATGTGCTCTGACGAGTGGGGGGAGACATTTGTAGTGAGTAACACTCACCCAGCGACTGTGAAAAGCAGCTTGGGGCGGGGAGAGGGGGGTGAACTCTGGTTTATGGGTTGGTGCATCTGACCGGAGACACGCTGAGGGAGCCTGGAGTGGGGATGCTCCCACCACTGCCTGCTGTGCTGGGGGAAGGGGAAAATCAGCAAGGGCTTAGAAGGGCAGTGAGCAAAGGGAGCAGGAGTTCACACATCTCTTTTTTCCATTTCAGGGTCCTCAGCTGCTGTGACTAAACTCCCTGGAGCCGTCAGGCAGGGCAGGGCAGCTGCCGGATGCTGCACTGAGGCTCTGTGATTTTTCCTGGGGCCTGTAGTAACAACCGTGTTTTGTTATTCTTGCACAGGAACACGAGCTTCAGAAAATAACAAGGCCTTTTGCTGCAGAAGAGGCCGAGAAGGAGTTTGTAGGTGGTGGGTTTGTCCCGGCTCTGTAAGCGGTGTGTGCTGGCAGTCAGGGGAGCAGACAGCAGCTGCCTGGCCAGGCAGACACAGAGGCTGCCACCATCACTGCCTGTCACTGCCCCAGTGTCCCTTCACACTTTACTTTGCCTGCACTGAGAATTTGGAGTAGAGGGACCCTCAGGCTGGTCCTCCTACTGGGCAGGGCCCCCACTTGGACATTATCCTGTACTCCCACTGGCCTGCTCAGACTCAGGGAGGAGTGAAGGTTTCACCAGCCTCAGGATGTGATAGAGAGCTCAGTGAGTGCTGGTCAAAAGGCAAAGACCTCTACATTCCCTCTTGGTAAGGGCCAAGGCAAAGACGCCGTGAAAGCCAAAGCCATTCACACCTGAGGGAAGCTGGGATGGCCACACATCGGTCAGGGGACTCCTTGGTGTGTCCAAGACCATGACCAGCCTGTGCAAACCACCCAGTTGTAAATATGCTTTGGTTGGAGCTCAGCAAATGAGTTGCAAGACAAGATGTGACTGATATTTCTACCTCCACAAGGCCTGGGATTGACGTGCTGGCCCCTGATGTCAGTACTTGGGGAGTGGGAGATGTTTTGGAGAGCAAACATCTACACCCACTCAACAGGGTACTGGGTAAACTCTGAAGGCACAGGTTTGGAACCTGAGAGCTCGGTCAGACCCTTGAGGGTACCAGCGCTGCCTTTTCCTCTCTCCTCCCAGGAAGGGGAAAATCCCCCTGCATTTTCCTCCTCCTCCCTCTCTTCCCTGCAGACCAGGTCCAGCTCACAATTGCGGTGAGGTGCTTCCCCCTGCTGTAACTCCACGAGCTCCTGCTCTTGGCCAGGCACTGCTGCCCCGATCCAGCGCCCGCAGCTGCCCATTCCTGAGGCCATTGACAGGGAGAAATAAACTGGAAAACACACAGCTGAAGTCCTGCTGGCACTCTGCATCCCTCTAAGCCCTCTCTCCCCAAAGAAGTTCGCTCTCCCGCGGACGAGGCTTTGAACCAAGGCTGCACCCTGAGCTGCTCCCCGCAGTGCCCTCGGGAATGGCACTGTCTTTGCCGATCCTTTTGCTTTCCACGCATCCTTCTGCTTCGCTGATACAGCAGAGAATGACACAGCTGAAGACCTTGCCTACCATGTGCATAGTTCTACTGTGTTTTGGGACTGGTTTTGCAGCGTCAGTTTTGCTTTTAGGAGCTGTACCAAGCTGCTAAGTGCTTCGGTGCAAAGAGTGGAAAATCCTCTGTCCCAGTAGGGAGAGCTGAGCTCCCCCATGGCCCTGCTCTGTGCTGATGCCGTGGCAGCCAATCGCACTCCCTCCGTGCGAGGTGCAGGATTGCTCAGATTGCGCCTGGATGCTGCGTGGTGCCCACCAAGGGACTGTTTCTCACTGGATCTGTTTTCTGTTGGGATTGGCTCTTAGGAACTGAACAGCATGCTGTGCTTGGAACATCACGTCCAGGAGCTCTAGAGGTGATAAAGACAAGATGAGCTGGAAGATGAGCAGACTCTGCTTTTCACTACCCTCTCACCAGCCAAAGAGATGTCTGTCCTGCCAGGTCCTAGTCTCTACCCAGCCAAAACATCCACCAAGAAGAGCTACACTGAGGTTTCTATTTGTGCTTTTCAGCAAAAGCTCCTGAGAGAGAGCTATTACCAGCACAGAGGATCAGATTAAGTGTTCGTCCCCACAGCTTCCCTCTCCCCACATCATCTCTGCTCCACGTCACTGTAGGGCTTTGGCAAAGTGGGCTGAACACCTGCACAAGTCTGGTGCCTGCTGTATCTGTGTGGGGGACACAGACAGAGCCATTTACAATTCCAGAAGGATGAGCACCAAGGCACTATAAGACTATGAGCAGGTGAGTTGAGCCCAGTCATCCCAGTCTCTGCTCTTAGAGGGTTGGTGGTCAGTGCCTGTCTCTGAAATGCCCACAGAGAAGGTGGCTGCCCCTCGTGTCCTACAGAACCCAGCTCTGAGGGCTGTGCTTAACACTGCCAGGCTGCGAACAACAGGGCTCTCCAGCACATTCCAGGACCACAGCACCATAGTTGGCATCCCAAAAACAGATTCCTATGATAGCAGCATCCTGGAGATGTCTCACAACGCCCTCATCCCTGCCACTGTTGAGAATCAGCTCAGGAGGGCGAACACACCCCAGAGTAAGCAAATGTACGGACTACTCGTGCCACATGCTCCTGACAGACCCTGCATGGGTGTGTGAGTGGCAGCAGCACAGCTGAACCTTGGCTCTAGGAATCCAGCAGCCCAGGAAGGTGCCACATCACCACACTGATATCTTGCCTGCTGTGCCAGAGGGATGGAGCGTGAGGTGGAGGTAGCAGGTTACATAATTTGGGGGAAGGAAAGCCCAAGCCCTTCCATTTGCTGGGAAGGGAGCAAGGATCGTTGGAATGACCTAGGCTGGCTCTTGTGCATCCTCAGTCTTCATTGTTGTATCAGATCTTCCCCCAGGGCAGAGGAGATGATGCTCTCGAAGGTACTGGGGTGTCACCATGTTGGCACTGAAAATCATGGGCAGCAGAAAAAAGTGAGCAAAGCAGGGGACTGCTACAAATACCAGCTTCCTCCCACCACTGTGTTTAGGATTGTCCTACACTATGGAACAATCAGCCGAGGTACCTGAGGGCTCTTTGCTTCACCCATCCTTCTTCTTGGGCTCTTTGCTTTGCCACAGAGGCCCTGGGCTGTATTTGAGGGGTTCCCATCCATGGCACCCCATCACAGCTCCTGGCAAGTCAGCACAAGGCCTGGGTTCATCTTCCCAGCAGTGACTCCATCCATCTTGGATAAAGCCTCATGCTCAGCAGTGCTCCTTGTTGCTGCTGGGTCCCTGTCCCTCTCCCTGTTCTCACAAGCCTGTGTACCCCATTTCCAGTGTTGTGCCAGCCTTGTGCCTGGTGCTCGCACATGTGGCACTGCCCACACCCTCCTCATGGGGACCTCTGCCCCCCTTGCCCCTGGACCTTCCTGGCACACACCAGCCTCACAGCTCTCCTCTCTCTAGAAAATTACAACCATGACTGCAAGGTACAGCCTAGGTGTGGACAGAGAACCTGGAGCAGGTGTTCACTGTGTACGATGAGGTCTGCTGCACCTACAGACACAGCACCCAGGGAAGTGCCCCAGTGAGGGTCACAGTCCTGCTGTGCAGGGGGTGCTGCACAGAGGAGACATCCTGCTTTCTATAAAGGGTTGGTTTGAGCAAGTTCTCTCCCTGCTCTCTGGCATCCAGCTCTCCCAGGCAGGGACCTGTCTTCCCCGACTCTGCCTCTGCCCCAGCCCCTTTACTGCCTCCCTGGCCCTGGGGCAAGCCATGCTGCTGCTGGTTTGGGTCTGCTCGCCCATGGATGGCAGAATTGGACAAGGGAAGGAAAAAATGTTCTAGGGGAACAGTTGGCCAGCCCCCAAAGAGCTGCCTCGGTCCTTCCAACAACACACAGTGGGTGCTATGAGCACTGCTGCAACCAGAGCCAGGGTAGGATTTGCTGGCATCAGCAAACCTGCTGTGTGTCCGTGCTGACTGCTGCAGCTTCACTCCTCGCTGGCAAAGATGGCAAGCCAGCACAGGTGGGAGATCTAATCTGATATTCATAGCAGGGAGACTCAGCCCAGCCTCTCACCCCAGCTTGTGATGCAGTCAAGGGGCTGGAGGCTAGCTGGGGACCCAGGCTGGGTTGGTGGTCCTGCCCTGGGAGAGCTGAAGACCTAAGGACTGCGCTGTGGGGTGGGCACAGGACCCCCTGCCATGGTAGACATCCCACAGCATGTGCGACACCCACCTGCCCTTCAGGTAGTCACACTGCATCTGAGCGAGCTGTGGGTGACAGCCACGTCCCCTGCCCCTTGAGGGGAGCAGGGACACGTAGGAAGGGGGGAACCAGTGCTGGAGCCCAGGGCTGTGTCTGCCCTTATCCTGACCTGTGGTCCTCAGCCCCACAGAGACTCTGCAGATGCAAAGCCCTGCAGACAAGCAGGTACCATGGGGACACTGCCTACACCCCAAGTCTCAGACAGAGTCTGGCTGGAGGCCCAGGGCACAGTGACCTGCTGGGATGCAGCAGCCAGCAGACAGAAAGGCATCTTGTCCTCATAAGCAACCAGTCCTGCCCACTGCCCCAGCACCAGCCCCATTCCTCTTTCCAAAACTACCCCTGCCACCAAAGCACGGGGCCAACCCTTCCCCAGGGACCCCACAACCAGGACCAGGGGGCTACAGACAAGAGTTGGCTTTATTCACGGACACGGGGGCAGCTGTGTCACTGGCAGCTGCCCTCGTATTGCACATCCAGCGACGGGGGAATATCCATGCCACGTCACAACACAGCGTCGGCACTATGGGACCTCGGGGGGGGCGCGGGCACCGTCACCACCCAGCAGGCTGGGGAGCGGGCTTGGGCGCCAAGGGTTCACAAAGGCAAAAGACCCGTCCACCCATAGATAGAGAGAGATATATATAAAAAAAAATAGTTCCACGATGACCAGAGCAGAACCACAGGGACACGCGTGCAAGCGAAATGTACAGCAGCCCGCGAGGAGGTAAACATGCTTTGTACACACACAGACACGCTGGGACGCAGCCGGGGTTTATGGCGCTGGGAGGGAGACAGAGCCATAAACCCGGGCTTCACACGCACGCTCACACGCACACGCACACACACCAGCCCCTGCGGGCAGCACCCACGGCTCGGGCACGCGCCGGGGCTCGGGGGCTCGGACACAGCGGGTGTTTCTCACTGCTAGACATGTTACGGAGACACGGACACGGTCCCTTGGAACGGAACTGGAGGAAGAACTCGTGAGCGAACGGGGCAGGGGCACCCCTGCTCCTCCCCGGCACACAGGCACCGGCCGGGGCCGGCTGGAGAGGAGCAGGGGGCTACCGGCGGTTCGTTGTGCTGCTGGTGGAAGAGGCAAGGATGGGGGTCCATTATGCCTCTGGCTCGTATTCCTGGTATTCCTCCTGTGGGATGGGGAAGGAAAGAGCCAGTGAGAGAGTTCAGGTGGGCACAGAGCCCCTCTCTTTTCCAGCCCAACACCACCTTTGCTCTGGACAGTGCACTGATCACTGTCACACTGTGTCTACTCTGTGCCACCCTGTCCCCTCACCTGTGGGGGTTCCTCGTAGTTCTCCCCCTCTGGCTCCAGCAGCGGCTCGACCAGTGGCTCCTCCACAGCCTCCTGGGCCACCTCTTCTGCCTGAGAGTGAACCAGGAGGTCAGTGCCACACACACAGCCCCCCACCCTCCCTGCCCTTGCCAGACCAGCAATGCAGCCGGGATACAGGGGGCTCCATGGGGAGCCGGTGGGACCCTGGGCACACAGCAGACCACCTTGCTGGGAGGTGACATGCACAGGTCTGCTTGAGCAGGGGCCGTGTGTGTATGTCCCTGCACTCCTCCCAGCCCCAGCCTCGGGCTGGGCAATGAGTGCTGGCACCACGTGGGCCTCGACAGGCTCCAGGCACTGGCAGGGCTGCGGGAGCATCCTGCATCCCTGGCAGGGGAGGGCGGTGCTGGGTAACCCCTCCCCGGGGCTGGCAGGCGGGAAAGGGGGGCAGCCAATCCCCCTGTGCAGCGGCGGTGGCCTCATTTCTTCAGCTGATGCTATTTTGGGCTAAGCTGGAAGCCAACGGCTCATGGGGCGGCGAGCTGGAACCCGCTGCCCCTCCCGCAGCTGTCAGGTCACCTCGCAGCCGCTGGAGCGATGCGCCGCAGGCCCACGCCGCCGGCCGCCATGCCAGGGCCCGAGCGCGCACACGTCCGCAGACACCGCGCACGCGGCCGCGCACGCTCGGGGCCGCGATGCCCGCCTGCCCCGGGCGTGGAGAGACCACCTGGGCACCCTCCTTTGGGACTGGGGACCAGCCAAGGGGCTCCCCGCCAAACCTGGGGATGTGCCAACCTCCCCACGGGCATGGCAATGCCTGGGGACTCTCACCTTCAGGTCTGCAGGGAACTCCTCCTTCTTCACCAGCCCTGTGGCCGCCGCAATGTTGCCAGCGCCGGAGAACGCCGCTTCACCCAGCTGGGACGCCTGCTCCTTTGCTTTCTCAGCCACTGCAAGATCCAGGGGTGCCCATCAGTGCCCCCCCTGTGCCAAAAGGGGTGCACAGCTGTGGCTTCATGCCCTGCACCACCCGGGAGGGGGAGCTGGCAGGGAGATGCTGGGCAGGGTCAGGCTCTTCCCACTTCCTTGCCCTGGTGGGGAGGGAAGGGGAGGGGGCCATGCCACTGCTCTGCAGCTGGGCAAGGAGTGTGAGCAGCCGCCGCAAATCCTTGGTTGCCGGCCCTGTTATATAAGAGGCTTTGGCAGAGTGACATCAGCCCCTCAATTAGCCTCTGATCTCGTTAGTGTGGCCACGCTCTCAGGGCCAGAGGGGTACCGCGGCAGGAAGACAGAGGGGCCCATACCTGAGGTTACGCCTTGCACCACACCTTGGGTTTTACTCCCTGAGGGTAGAAAGAGACAGAGATCAGGTTAGAGAGACTGACAGCTGGGCTCTGACATGTGCCATGCCCGGGACCCTGGCAGGGCTCCGAGCCAGCACAGCGTACTGTCCACATCCCATGCCAGGGCACCTGGGGGGCTGAGCACTTGCCTGGCTCCCCTCAAGGCTCCTGCTGTCCCAGAGGGAGCCAGAACTGGGGCAGCACAGGGCCACCGCCACGTGCCAGGCAGGACAGAGACCCCAGGGCCCAGCACCGTGTCAGGGCACAGCCAGGCAGGGCGAATACGAGCCATGCTGCTGAGAAAAACCTCCCACGGGATCCAAACTTGGAACCTACATAGCATGGGAAGCCCCACAGCTGGAATGCCAGGAGTTGGGCGCTGCTGCTGGCTGTGCCAACCCTGCCAGGCTCCCTCGAGCAGAGTGACACCATCCAGGATACCCCACAGAATGGGAGTGGGGTGTCTAGGGTGGAAGGAAAGGTAGAGGCTGGGCAGCTCCTGTAGGATGGGGCCTCAGGTCGTTCCTTGAGCTGCAGGACCCCTGTCCAGCACACACACCCTGGCGAGGATGGGGGCCCAGGGCAGGCACCCATCACTGCCCAGGGGAACGGTTCTGGGGCCTCAGCACCCCTACAGAGCTTGTGCCCTCTGGAGCAGAACAGAGCCTCAGCCCTGCGCCCTCCTCCCTCCCACTGCAAGCAGGGTTGGCCTCAGCTCCCTCCCTGGGCATTCCAGCAGCACAAGCCAGGCACACACACTGCCCAGGAACTGCTCCTCCTGCCAGCCATGTCTTCTAGGACTTGGCCCCGAACAGATCCCGGCCCCAAGGGGCAGCACGGAGAGACTCCTCAGTCACCAGCTGGGCACAGGGGAGATGCTGGTGTGAGATGAGCTTCAGGGCACTGCCTCTCCAAGAGGGACAAACATGGTCCCCACCCCCCTGCCCCAAGACAGGCACATCCCAACACTGGGGTCACCACCTCCATCATGGTCCCTTTGCTTTCCTGCCCCACAGCATCCTGGGCACAGAGCTGAGAGACCCTCGGGCTCAGACTGGGAAGTGCAAGTCCCCGAGGGTCCCATCCCTTCAGATTGGGGACCAGTCCCCGATTCTGCTCCTGCCCTGCAGATTCCCGGTGGGCAGCGAGGCACTGCGGGCACCGACCCTCTGCCCCGGGGCACTCTGCCGCAGCTTGGTCGTGGCGGGGTAGGAACACGGGAGAGGGGGAGCGGGGCTGGGGACAGGGGGGGACGCAAGGGGGACAGCAGGGGGATGGGCCGGAGGACGCAAGGGCAAACGCAAGAGCAGGCAAGGGCAGGCAGAGAGGGCCGGCAGGGGCAGGCAGGGACGGGCAGAGATTAGCCGGGGGTGGGGAGGCAGGGGGCAGGCAGCGGCTGGCAAGGACTGGCAGGGGGCTAGCAGGGGGCTAGCAGGGGGCAAGCAGGGCGAGCCGGTCCTTACCGACATAGAGGACCCCTTCCTTGGTCTTCTCGGCGGCCTCGGCCACCCCCTGCTTGGTCTTCTCGGCTGCGGCGACCACCCCCTCCTTGGCCTTGGATAAGCCCTTCATAAACACCTCCATGGCGGCTCTGCGGGGAGAGGCCGCACGGCTTCACCCCGCCCCGGCCCCGCGCCCGC
>VWPU01019197.1:0-30993 GCA_013398955.1 Callaeas wilsoni
GGCGGCCGCCCCCAGCCGGCGGGACCCTGGAGGGGGTCGTGGACCCCGCGCCCCCAGTGACGTCACCGCCGGCGCTCCCCGCAGGGCCGGCGGCGGGGACGGGCCGGGAGCGGGTGGCGGGGTCGTGGATCTCGCTGCGGGACCCGCGCCCTCGCCCCGCGTCCGCCCTCGGGTTGGGAAAAGTTCTGAACAGCGCACGTTCTTCAAACAGCGACGGAAAGTTCCAGTCTGCCTTGGGTCATTTATAATGATGACTTAAGCGGTCGGGGGAGAAACAAAGTTGCCCACCTTAAGAACCTACAGATTAAGTTCAGGTTAAAAAAAATTAATCAAGCAACAATAGAATCTGTGGTATAAACAACTGCCGTCTAGTAAAAAAAAAAAAAAAAAAAAAAAAGGCGATCCACTTCTAAAAGAGGAGACATTTTAAAGAAGCAACGTTCAACTTTTACGTTCTTGAAGTACTCGATAAATTCAAGTAAAGCAGGCAACAAGGGTGGCGGAATTAAATTAGAATCAAGGGGAAGTATTAACACTCACCAGCTATTGACACAAGAATTAAAATTAAAAATACGTCTTTTAAATACCAATCTTCTCGCCTTGCCTGGAACAACTCGTAGAGGTTATTTGAAGAAAACGAAAAGCCGTGCTTCCCTACGCCAACCCTTCACACTACACACATGGTATCCTCCTTTTTTTTTTTCTTCTTTCTTTGGCATAGTCTCAAACTCAAGCAGGGTTAAAGTACACTGTGAGAGCCAAAGGATTGCTCCCTACAAACCATAATGCTATAAAGTTAAACCACAGTTAAATGAAGAAAATCTACGCGATTTCAGTATGAGTTGGTAAAAACATACTTGTAGAATTCAAGAATATGTACAGCTTGCAAACCTTGTTAAATACTACATATAAGCATTTTAAAAATCAGTAATATTTCTAAATAAAGTCAATGTATTCATAAAGAAATATGCTCATGTAGAAAGATGCCATTGTCTTCTGTTTCCTCTTCAGCCACTGGCTGCGATTTTAATTGTGCTGGAGGATCTTCATTAGTATTAACACATGGGGAGATTTCACAAAGCTGCTTCATTAGGGAAAAAAAAAAGGCTGGCAGACTAGCTCTTTTTGCATGCAATGAGAATGTCAGCCTTACCTCGGTCATTTGTAACATAATAAGTGCAAGCACAATGATTGCGATGCAGGAGCATTGGGGGAAGGGCAAAAACACTGCCTAATACGGATATGAGAAAAGAAAGCTTCTCATTACACAGTAAAATTTATGCTAAAAATTAGTGAAGATGATGTCTCGTGAGACTCATGCTAAATACATTAATGTGGTGATATGTTTTTAAGTATTATTTTTGTACTAGGCTATTTCATTCCAAGGATTCACATCCAGCAGCGAAGGTTTCCTAGCATTTATTGATTTTTTTTTTGTCCACCACATTCCCGGAATACAGATTTTAATCATTTCACTACACCACACTCAGTAATTTCATTAAAAAATGGAAGCTTCCATCCCCAGAAAGGCATTTAATTTCGATGACACACAATTTCTTTTAGCAGCAAACTGTCTCAACAGTAAAAGCTGGCCTAAGGTTCAAATGCATAATTTAGTCCCAAATTCTCTATGCTCTGCATTCCTTTGAAGCTATAATTTGACTAACTACCTAATAACTGTAATAAGGACAATAATTTTCTTATAATATGGTATTAACCCACATTTAATTAACTCAGAGGCTGAGCTCTGTACATGTTTGATTGGGTCAGTGCCTCTCTAACCTCAAAATTTACTAATAATGGTCTTAAAAAAGAGTGTGGGGTAAGAACGAGTATAGATACAATAAACAGCTGTTGCACTCAGAATGTTATCCTTCAAAAGCTCACACATTTTGCAATACAAAAACACTCACTCATGAGGTAACAGAATTTTGTAAGGGGAAACAAACAATGGATTTAGATAATTCACTATCAAATTTACTGGCCGTTTGGTACATATTTAATATTGGTGCTTGTAACATTTAAAAGAAATTCTAGTATGCATTATTATTACAACCTCTCTAAATAACCATTCTAAATATATTTTCTGTTGTTAGTAAGAGGAACTATAGTATCTTGTGACAAATAAAAATGTGTGTATATTTGGACAATGTTATGTAATCTTTGGTTTCTGCAATGCTCAGCAGAACAGAATTTAATGAATGTGAGCACAGAACCAAAGGTCCCGACACATATTTCTCTTCACAAAGTTCAGTCAACTGTCCAAATTTACACCACTGGGTTATATTTGTCATCAAAATATGAACAATATCTTTCCCATTGTACTGAATATTAATTTGGCTTTTGGTCATCTGTTTAATATAGTCTTAGGTAGCTATATAGTATTTTATTGTCTACACCAAAATATGTTCAAAAAGTTACAGTTTTTCCACTAGTTACAAACAAATCAGGTTTACTACTGTAAAACTTACTAAGGTTTTAAAAATGTATTACAATTCCTTTGTTTTAATATGCTTGTTCAACAGAAGCTGTTGTTAGTGAATGCTACTGATGCATTTAAAGTGATTAACTATTACATCAGAAAAGTCCCTAGCTTTCAAATTTGGCTGTTCTCCCTCAGGCAGGATGAAAGCTGTATCTCAATTTTAAAAAATGCAAATTCAAACTGCAGCACATATACTACCAAAACAGCATTCTTTTTTCTTTTGCTTCCTTTTCATGATGAATTAATTACAAGTACAGTTAGCCTTTGCATTCTTTTCAGGATTCCAGCGTAAATACCATTTAAAAAAATACGCCATCCCAGAGTTTTGTAGTTCCCTTAGTATTTTCTGCTATGCTTTTTGACCTGATCATTATATTTCAACTGGCCGCACGCACCAACGCAGTCAAAATCTTAACTGCTGAATTGGGAGAAAACAGAATAAAATAAGCAC
The DNA here is from genome assembly GCA_013398955.1 of Callaeas wilsoni. Taxonomy (NCBI): domain Eukaryota; kingdom Metazoa; phylum Chordata; class Aves; order Passeriformes; family Callaeidae; genus Callaeas; species Callaeas wilsoni. The sequence goes on from VWPU01019197.1 coordinate 2,937, forward strand.
CATATTTACAGACATCTAACCTCGTATTTGAATAATTACACTGATGTCACTAGGGCCATTTATATACCATACATAAATGTCTGGAAGGTCAAATCCAAAATTCCTATGGGACCACAGGGGTAAGATTTTACTGTAATGATCTCTCCAAAGGCAAAGACAATTTAAGAGGTTTCTCTGTTCTGCACCTCTACTTAGAGGCTAGCAGCACAGGTTTACAGCCCTCCATTTGTAGCAGTCCAGCTGTTTGTGGGGCTACACTAAGTTAAAATTTACACGACATTTCCAAACTCTGATATTGTAACAGGATCTCTTCTAGACAGACCTTCTCATACACCTAGCCAAACAAAAAGTCTTTGGAAGTACTTTAAAAGGCTATGCAGTATTCACTAGGGACTAGAAACTATATTATATACCTTTTTTAACGGGTGTCCTGTGCCCTGTTTGCAAAGCATGCATTTTATTATCATAAAATATATTAAAACAGATTGGCCACACTGTAAGAAAGTTACCAGCAGAAAGTTACCATCAATCAAAAATAACAAAATTTTTACAAGGCTAATAGGGCTAGTCCTTTCCCAGATGAAGGGTTGAAATAGTGAACGTTTCATGAATACTATTAATAAAAAAAAAATTAAAAGGTCGATTTTCATTACATTCCAAAATATTGCAAAGCCTTTTTGCTGAATTTGCTCTGTGTTTAGGAGGTTTACTGTCATCACAGATATTTGTCAGCATTTGCAGAGGTTGTGCTACCACTGTCTGACAGCTATTTATACAATTTAATATGTCTAAGTACTCCTGGCTTTATGCTCTTTTACACATGGTTTTATTATGCCATCCTGGAGTGGTCAAATGAGTATCTACTTCGCTACAATGAATGAGGCTCCAGGTACAAAAGGCCAAGAAATCGTTAAAAACACAAATAAGTTTACAAAAAGTATAAAACGAATGTAATAGTTTTGCAAGTGGATCAATGCATTCACCATTGAGTTGCTTTCATTAAGAAATGTTGTGTAATTGTTGAAAAGCAGTATGTAGATTTTGGTTTAAAGTTTTGCACAGGTGCTGAACTAAATTAATCCCCAGAGCAGCCATTACCGGTTTGCAGAAAACACAGATTTGAAGAACCAAAAAAAGAACTTCTGAAGGATGGGAAAGAATCTAGACTGCAAGAATCTAGACTTCACACATCCTATAAAAGCCTAGAAATCTTCCCTAAGGAGTTTCTGCATCAGCCTATGTTACGGACAACTTACCATATACGCTTCATAGAAAGGGCACTCTTCTTACAACACATCTCACGGTAATAGAGGTGAAGGCAGCTATGCGTTATTTCCCTTCACTCATAAATTGTTAAAGGATACTTCTGCTCATCTTAAAAGATAGAGAAATCTATGATTTGTTCTGCCAATCCCGTTTTAGCAGTATCTCATACCCCAGTCTTGCTTTCCATAGCTGCTCCAGCATCTCTTTCATGTCTATGATCAAAAATAGTATTTTTATTAACCAATTAAATCTCTAAAAGTGAGAAATGTCAGTTCAATCGAAACTGTTAAAATATTAACCCTTTGAAAGTAGAGAGATAGAACCCCATTCTTTACTAGGTCCCTTCTGTACTGATATTCCTGTTAAATTTTACAGTTAAAATATCTGGCTCTGTCTTGTACTCAGAAGCAATGTTGGATTTTAAGTACGAAGGTGCTTTCAACTGAAAGTTGTTTGGGACTTATGCCCAGGACGTTATATTTACCCTTGGAATGAATGCAAAACAAGGTCATTTTAAATGTTACAGTCAGGCAATAAATTACCTCCACATTAGAAAAGACTTAGGTTACATTTTTCTGTTTGACTGGAAAAGCACCAGCCTCACCAATAGCAATGTCAGCAAATAAGGTACTGAAATTCTTTGATCACCGTGACAGCTCACATTGTTCTATCAAAATCTTTACAAATTAAAGTGACCAAAAGACATACATAAAAACAAAAGAACCAGAGATTACTTTTGTATCATTTGTTCACTAGGTGTTTTAGAAGAACTAAAGCAACGAAATATTAACTTGCAAATTCAGTTAATTTTTATCTTCTTCCAAAAAATTGATGCTTTTTGCTATGTAGGCATATTTGGCATCTTCTCTTCCCTATGTAAGTCTATAAAATACCTTACATAATAACTTGGTTAATTTTCTTATACCTACAAAGCTTTCTTTTCTTCTGGGCCAAAACTACAGTTAGTTTTCCCTGATAAAAGGATGTAGTGTGGGGTTTTTTCCCCCTGTTGCTTCTTTAACCACAAGGATGCAAAAAGGCCTACCTCAAAATTTAGTGTAGATCTGTATCAATTACACCCATAAGTGAAAAGAAGCTCTTTCAGGGTGGAACACAACAGCTGTTACATAGCAGACAAGACTATTGTGTGATAGTTTAGGACAGGAAGTGATGGCATCTCTTATTAAACTATACTTAAGCAGGAAATAATCTTATGCAATTAGCCAACCTGGAACCTGGCCAGGTCACAAGGATTAAGAACTCTCGCAAAAATTTCATCACAGTCTTGGTTAATTGTCCATGAACTTAATTTAAAAGCACAGCATATTACTACTGCATATATAGTGCTGCATGCACCAAAAAGAGCTGTGGCAAATTATTTTGTCAGTATATACATTTTCAAGTTGCACTTAGGCTATTAATGATGTTGCCTTTATTGTACTTTTAATAATTTTATCCATAAAACACCACCCAGTTGGCTACCTTTAAAGCTACATCAAATTTATACATATTGTCTAGCTGATTTTTGCATCTTAAAACAGAATAATGCAGAGCACCAATACTGTGACAGAACAAAGATTTTTTGGTTGGTTGGGTAGTTGGGTTTTTGGCTTCTTCTTTTTTTTTTTTTAAGAGACGCATGCTGTTCAAGTTTTATTTAATTAAGCTCTCTCGTGCCTGCAAAACTTATAGTTCCAAGGCAGAAACTGGCCTGGCTTACACAGTTCAGATTCTTCAGCTTCTAGCTCTTCTCTTAGTCTATCCTTATTGTATTTGCCATGTTGCTAAAGACATTATAAAACACATTTCTATATTTTAAGACCTTGGTGATGCATCCATAAACCAGAAAATATGTAAAACAGAGCAAGGATTACTGCAAAAAAGCTAAGCCGGAGGATAAATGTACTGACACGTCTCTTCAGCCATTGAGATAATCACTTTCACAACAATACCACTAATTGAAAGAAGTATAAAGGACATGGGTCTAATGTCCAAGAATGTCCTTAGCACAACAGAATCAACTCATTAGTATATTTAATTCCCCAACATCATAAATGCTATTCTAGATGAGAACTATATTGAAAGGTAAAATATACAAAGGCCCTTAAAAGTTACATTCACTTGCTCTTCATTGCCTTACGAACGGTAACTCTTAAATTTAAAAAATACTAATGATTACGTCCTTTTTATAGACAAGGATTGAGGTGGACAGAACTAAGAGCTGAAATCATAAGTTTGTGATTCTAAATCCTGTGAAGTTTCACCTTCCAAATATTAGAAAAAAGCTTTTTAGGAATTGTCTTGTACCAAGATTAGTTGTATATGTTGATAAGGAAATACGCAGTCCATAAACTGATAGTTTTCTAGGAATTTATAATAATACGATTTGTCAGAGGGTTCAGAGGTACTATTCCTGAATGCAATACTATTGCCATTTTTTTAGAGTAAGTGTTTATCCTATTGCCATGTCATCAGAATCTCTTGCTAATCCATTATTTCTTAATCTGAGCACATTTTCTGGATCATCCGTTTGATGTCACATCTATTTGCACTACCTTAGAACCCTCAGAACATTAGCAGCACACAGGTCACAACACAACCCAAAAAAAGATCAGGCTTCTTTCAGGACTACAGAGTGCTGAACTACGGATCCAGAGATTACTATTGCAGCTATCAGAACCTGAATATTTTAAAAAGGTGTTTCTGAAAAAACTGCAACATATAGTATGGAAATTTTATACTGTTTTGTACCTTAGTAACTAACATTGCTTTGCAGGAAAGCAAGCATGAAAAGGACCTTTTCCATACTATTGAAAATTCTAAACACCCTACACTTATTGTCATATATTTGGGGATATCTTAAGGAAAAAAAAAAAGTAACAAAAAGCTACTTAATGTAACTAGAATAGTAGAAAGCTGGCATATGTGTATTCATAAGCTGAAACTTTCACAGTCTTGGCCTTTCCTGTAACTTTTCCCTTCTCTTCCTCCAGATTATATTAACTTCCTTTGTTGAAAGTTAAAAATGCATAAATTCATTACTATCCGCTACAGAGATCTCTATGACAAAGCCTTACCTAAATCACTTCCTGGCATAGTAAAATGACTAATTTGTGCTTCTGTGAAAGCTCATAAGAATTATCATAATTGGGAAAGGTGTATCATGTTTGAACTTTTTATAACTGTAATAGGTAGTATTCTCAAATTAAGCATGTCATTCCAAATTTTAACTTCTAAAAATTCTGAGTTTTGATCAGATTTTGATCATAGAAATCAATAAAGATTGCTTTAATGCTTCTTGTATCATTATGTTTTAACACAAACAGGGAAAGCAAAAAAGAAAAAAGCCCAAAATATTCCAAGTGTCTAGTGTTGAATGTCTACATTAACTCAGCAGATATAAATACAGTTGCATTTTATGCATCTCATAAAAGATTGCGTATGTTCATGAAGTGCAAGGGTTAAAAATAACCTTGATGCTTTTCCCAGTATTTTTAGCAGGGTATATATACTTAATTAAATCTCATTTTCCGTAGTACTTTAGCAGTTTAGGAAAAACTTTGAACAGCTATTTAAAACAAAAAAAAAATTAAAAACAAAAAGAAAAAAGAAAAAAAAAAAAGAAGAAAAAGAAAAAGGGCAAATAGTGGAATACTTCTAGAGTCAATGACAAGACCCTGCATCTTTTCTCAGGCTTTACCATATTAACGGCCCTTGGCCCACATTCAGCTGTGGCTGTAATTTCTATGTGTTGAAGACAGCGCACACATTGGAGCCGGCCCGGGTGTTCACAGTGTTACACCTCAGAGGAGAAGCAGCACGCCAGAGAGCGCCTCCGAGCCTCCATCAGCGCCGAGCCCAAGGCGGCTCCCAGCTGCGCGCTCTCCCCTTGCACTCAGGGCTCTGAGGGCCAGGCCGCCGCCAGCTGGGGCAGCACGGCGGGAGTGTCACCGCCCCGGCGCTGTGACGGGACCGAGAGCCGGCCCAGCCCCTCGGGTCCCCGGCGCCGTTCCGCACGCCCTCGGGCCGCCGTGGCCCGCACCGGGCCCGTGATGGAAGCGACGATGGCTTGCAGTCATGGCCTACACTGAGGGCCGGCCGGGAGGGAAGCAGCGGTGGCCTGCAGTGGTGGCCTGCACTGGGGCCCGACCTGCAGGTGAGCAGAAATGGCCTGCGCTGGGGCCTGGCTATGAGGGCAGCCGTGGCCTCACAGCCCAGTTGCACTGCAAGGCAGCGTGGACAGGTGGCCCCAGACTGAGCAGAACCTGCCTTTCGGAATTTGTGCTCCCTCTGCCAGACTAGCTGCAGAGTGACTGAAGCACTTGGGTCCAAGTTACATCTTGGTTATTAAACTGCATCTCTGCTTGAAGCTTGGGTTTTGCTCATACAAGTTTGACTGGAGGTGACTTCATGCTCAGCTGGAGTGGTTTATTGCACAATTAAATTTTCTCACCTACTTTACTAGCAATGATTCTTCTTCTTCAAAGAAGGCAAACAGTTGTACTTGCTTCTTGAAAGGCTGTATTTTGTGAAAGCACTATGAAAAACCTGGAGTAATGGCAAAGAATTATTAAAAAGGCTTGACCTCTACTAGATGTACTATCTGCTGTCAAAAATTAGTGTTGGTAGAGGCAGTTCAACAAGACTGTCCAGCATTGAACATTGTTTAAGAGTAAGAACAAACTGCCAACAACAGGCAATTTTCCATCACAGACTAACCTGAAATGATCTCATTCTGTATAGTTCAGTGCACATAGAAGGGAGAGAGGAAATCTATAGATGCTGATGACTGCAAGAGGGAAGATCAAGGTAAGTCTCAGACAACTTTAAGAGGTAACTAAATAGTATCATTATAATTCTTCAGTCAAGAGATCTAGATGACGTCAAGGAAACTGCTAGCAAAGAATTCCTATAGTTATATTTGAAACCTTTCATTAAGCAACTCCTCAATAGTCTGTCTTTTCCTTCATGGGCATTTATTAAGAAAAGGTGTTTACTATGGGTTCGCTGAACTTGTCAACCCATTCTTACCAAGCATTAATTTTCTGTCATAGAAAGTACAAAAGTATATGCTTCTGCTGTTAGACTTTGAGCTATGCATTATTTTTTACTAATATTTTTCCATTCATTCTACCAAGGAGTTCAGTTAAAAATATGGGGTTTTATTTTCCCCAGCATAAAATATATTAGTTTCATTCTCTGAGCCACCCTAGTTGCCACCAATTTGTCTCAAGTCAAATGAATTGACAAAAGTAATCTGAGTTTTGATTTCTTTGCCCTACCTCAGCTGAATAGTATTAATTTTATTGACTGCTACGAGGTCCTTCCATAAAAGTGTGAGTTCTATAGGCACACCATAGGTATTTACTCTTAGCTATTAAGTTACTTCTTGCGGTTCTCTGAGACTTATCGTGATCTCCTCTCTTGCGGCCACCAGCATCCGTGGATTTCTTGGCTGTCTTCTATGTGCACTGAAATATATGGAACCAAAATAAGTTGGGGGTGGGGTGGAGGAGGTGGGGTGTGCGGGTTCCTTGGCCTAGCCAGCCTAAGCTTCATACACAATTTGAGGAAGTTGAGAAATAAGGCTTTTTGTTCTCAAGTCCAAATATTAGTTGTATTTCAACTAGGACTAAGTTGAAAGCCCAGCACAACTGGTGCACTAACAGCTTAGGTCTTGAAAGTCTGGCTTGATGCAGTCAGCCCTGGAAATTAAATCTTCCACACCTGCCCATATGTTCTTAATTTGAGCAGACATTAATTGGTGTTCATGAGATCCCCTTTAATCTGATCTCTTTGAACTGCCATCACGTTCTGTAGTTTCATTTATATGGAATCATAGATTGGTTTGAGTGAAAGATCATCTCATTCCTATGAAGATTAAGATGTATGCAGAATAGTAAATGCAGCCATCCCTCTTTCGTGAATGTTTGAAAATCCACACCAGAGGACAGTACTGGGGTTGCTTATATGCACAAGAGCTTCATCACAAAAGACAACTACATATTGATGTGCCTGTCTAGTAACACTCCAGGGCAGCAGAGATTTGGATGGCCGAGAAAGAGGCGTCTGGCTTCCTAAGTTCTGGGTGGCAGCTATAAAACAAGAAGGAAAGAACAGACTTTTGGCAGGGAGCAGGGAAAATGGACAAATTTGATTCGTATTCTATTGGTTTAAATTTTTCGGAAAACCGAATAGACAGAAATCTAAGATTCATCTTTCTGAAAGGGACTACAAAGTTGACAGCTAATTAAATGTCAGTCATCCATGAAGTTGAGCAGGCCTAAAGACTGAAAATTAATATGTTATAGATATAATCCTGTACTGCTTTATGGGCCTTACATTTTACTATTATAACAAAAAAATATTTTCAACACTGCACAGACAAGCCCTCTGAGCTAAGAATAAACAGGACTAAAGCTGAATGTGTGACATCAGTTTGGCCTCTTTGTTCCCATGAGTTTATTATTCTAGTGTAGTTCGGTGGGGTATTAGGGCAGTAGACAAAGGAGGCAGTTGTCTATTCAATTCCTGAGCCAGTTGCTGCTGAAGTTGGACCACAGAATGAATGAAATATTGAGTTGTTGGTCTTTAAGTTAAGGAAAATGAAAACCACACAGGAAAGCAGGCTTTCTGTCTCTACCTCTGACATTAAATGTTTTTTATTAAACTGAAGGTTCAGAAATTAATCTTTATTACCTAAATATGCAGTTTGACCACCTGTTTTCTAAAAGTATTTCAATTCACAGAAATTTAGAGCTGTTTTCTGAGCAAAGATCTTCACCAAACACAGGTGCTTGACCTGAGCATCCAAACTAGTCAAGCAAAGTTGGCAAATACATATTTTAATATGCCACATATGAAAAGTGATAAAATATTTTCTAATGAATTATATAATGCTAGTTTTACATATAAACTAGCATGCCAAATCAGGACTACTTATTCCAGAATCAACTGTCGCATAAACATGGTCTCATATATGGCCTAATGACCATATTATAAAGAATTGGTTTAAATTCATGTCTGCTCTTGTTCCAGATTAATTTTCACCTGTAAAAAAAATCATTACTTAGAGCCTGCTTCTTGTCTCTGAATTGATAAATTCCTCATGCGCCTTAATAGTGTGTAGGTTACTACCATACAAGAAGTAAAAGCTTGATGTCCTTCTTCATTTTGCACACAAAAGAAACTATGATAATCTGGCTTTGGATTTTGACTTCAGTTGCTTTCTAACAGAACAATTGATTAACAGTCAGTATGATAACAAACACATGAAGATTTATCTAAAATATTTCCTTGTAATCTAATATGTATTGCCATTGCTACAATTACACAGCAGCAATTTGAGACCCATGACTAGAGAGGTGTTTTGTTAAAGAACACTCTGTGTTCTCAGAGTGCTGGCATTTTTGACAGAATAATTTTACTTATGCATCTCAATCCAAAGGTCATTTTCATTACTGTTGCTTTGTAGGTGTGGCAAATTAAATCAAAAATATTTTCTCTAAGTCCTCATTCTGTGAAAAGGTAGTGAATCTATTTTATTTTGTCACTAATTTCAGGAGTATTTTTGTCTCTATAAATTAAACATTCGGTCTTTCATGAGCTTAGTTATTTTTTAAAAATCCAACTTGTTCAAAGAAATTGAATTTAAAAACAGATATTTTAGTCTAAAAATTATGTGATAACCCATGCATTGATTCTATATCCTATCTCCTATTAACTTTCTGTTAACTACCGCAAAAGCTGTAATGTGGCCTTCTGAAGACAGAAAAGAAACTAGGCTTTGCTAGTTCCACTAGACATAGAGCTATTTTAATTTGTGTTTATTGATGTCATTAAAAGAAATTTCAATATTTATGCTTGCACAAAATGCATGTTTTCAGTGAAAAGAACGATCAGGAAGGCATTATTTAAATGGGGTTTTGTCCTTTGACTCCTCTTGCATCACAGTAGTCCTGTTTATCCCACGATCCCTTTGGTATCCTTTCCGGGACTGGAGACAACATATGTTATGCTAATCTAAATCCATGAGAGTTGGCTGGCCAGGAGGTTTGTTCCAGAATGTACAGCATATGCATCCTGCATTCTTTTCTTCGCTCACAGTATTAATTCTTATTACTCTCCTTCATGCCAGGAAAGATCCAGCCACCAAACGAGACCTCCAACAAGTTTTCTTGCTGTCTGCTTTTACTGCTCACTCAGGATCTCCAGTCAGCATCTCTGTCGCAACAAGCAACTTCTCTGTCTGTTCAGGCTCAGATCTAGTTATCTCCACTCCTACACACCCTGGGTTTATCACTCAAATGGCTACTATTGTTTTGGCATTTGCCTTTGCAGTCACTGATTTTCAGAAAACTTGCAGGAACTTGAAGATTTCTATCCATCTTTCAAAACGAGTTGAAATTTGTCAAGACACCATGCAAGTACTGTCGCCTCTGCAGGGGTCAGTGGCTCCAGATACAGGGTAAGCAGAGATAAACAGTTGCCCCCTTTCAGAACATTCCTCCCTCAGAGTCTGTCTGTCCATCAGACCTCGGCACATCCACTGCTAGGATTTTACAAGAAGTCTGTAACAAAACACTGGAATTTATGTATGCTAAATGTTAACATTAGACATGTAAGTGTGAAAGAAAAAGTAATTGGCGAATGGCTTACATAATTATTCCTGTCTTTTTCAAGTAAAAAAAAAAAGGTGACAACCAGGAATGGCAGAGGTTGAAAGTAAACCTTACCGGAAAGGCAGCAGGAGGCAGATGTGTGCAAGGACAAAGGAAGAAGGCAGGCAAAAATACACAGGCATTTTTGAGAGCTATGAGTTTCTGATATCTGCAACAGATCGTTCCAAATATAAATAGAGGCATGTTGTGGGGGGAAAAATTACTTAGGGCTATGAAAAGAAATATCTTAGCAGAATTTGTTTCAAATAATTTTTAAAATATTTACTCTGATCTTCACTTGAAGTTAATTTCCTTGGCAGGACCAGAAGCTCGTCAAGGTCTACTTTATCACAGTGCACTCAAACTAACAGACTGGCTTACTACTTAAAACTAAGCAGGTAAATTGACTTTATGCAAGACTCAGGTGTAGAACTCTTTTAGCAATCATCTAGACAAAGGAAACAATTGCCACGTGCAGTAAATAGTTTTGGAAAGGTTTCATGTTGAGTAGGTAATCGGTAAAAAAGATGGGCTGCTGACTCCTGGCATTTGCATGTTTCCCAGCAGCATGGTACTAGCTGCTTTGCTGTCCCAAATGGATGCATACAGACAATTCGTCCAAGAATGTGTATATACTGCTATATTTTTATTGCAGATCATTGGATAAGATGCTGAGATAGATATAATTTTAATGCAATATATTTGGTACAAAATGGAGGCAATTTCCTCAAAATAATGAGACTCTTTTTTCCATTTTTTGGATTATTCCTAGCTTTCTTCCATTATTAGCTTTGTTTCCATGTGATAAAGACACAAGTTTCTCATGTTTATTCTTTTTACTTTGACAATTCTGATGGTTTCTCCTGAGTCTTGATTTGTTGGCTCTAACAGGATGCTACTTTCCCTCACTATAAAGTACCAGTCGAAAGAAGCATTTATTTGGCAAAAGTAGGCAAGAAGTAAAATAAATAGTTGGTCTAGTATAGTGTTGAACAAGCTACCCTATTTTGTATTTGGAGGCCTCCCAAAACAATCAACATGTATATACAACACAGAGGAAGCAAAAAACCACAGAAAACAATTTTAATAACTTCAGAAAGAGATGTGCAAAAGAAGTTGGATGGAATAAGCAGACTGTGATTAAGTGAGTTATGGTATTAGTGGTTATTTTTTCCCCTTGTCATAATTTTTGTTGTCATTTTTTCTACAGGCAATGGACTTAGCTCACAGTGCAGGACTTTTTTCCAAATGCTGTATCAACAATACTGCCGTATCTTAGCACGTGAGTGTAGGTGAGCACAGAATAATAACCAGGATAATAACTACCCATCGGATGAAAAGTCACTGCAAAAAGCAGCAAACTTATTAGTAAACAAATCTTTGGAGAGGCATAATTTAACCTTTATTTTAGTCTGAGGCCAAACCCAGAAATTTGGATCCTTATAAAGCACTTAATGTTATGCTAGGTAAATAGGCAGCAGGGAGCCCAAGGCTTTGAACATCAATTTTATCCAGACTTCAAAAATCCTGTGTGAATCTTCGGGTGGCACCGGGCTTTTAAAAGTCTAGAACTGTTGTCTAAATGAGCTCTGACAGAAATTCTGAGAAGGTGTAATATGCAGACTCAGTTCTAATCTGGTCATCTGTGGCCTTCCCTGCCTCCTTCCCTCCTTCCCTCCTTCCTTCCTGTCACTATTTGGATTCTGGAACATAATCAATGTTAATTGCATGTATTTATTTTGGATAATTGTTTGAATGACTCTTGATCATAAAATAAACATTACCTGTAACCGGTTATGTTAGAACTGGCAATGAGGAATGCAGACTGATGATTTCAAAGGAGTACACTGTATTTGTTTTCACCTCTCCCTTGCAACTCTCAGAACCTGGTGATGGAACTAAAATTACATGTTTGCTTTTCTCTGCATTATTTCCTCATGTGAAGCTGGCACTCATGCTTATTTACTAAGGTAAACAAAAGAACCTATAGTTTTGATAGCTAAGGTACTAAGTTATTTAACTAATTCCATGAATGTGCCTTAAATCATGAGAAATTATGAGTATTTCTTACTATATTTGTTATTTGTCTTATGAAGTGACAATAATTCAGAGACTATATGTATGACACCTTCCAAACAAAACACATTTTAAATTTAATTGTGCAAAGTGTAATCACAGGAATCCAAATATATTAGTGTAAGAATATTTTAATTCTGCACAATAAGTAGAAGCAGGCTGAGTTATGTCATAAAAAATGTAAGATATAAGCTTTCTTTTTGTGAGACTTTTATTTTGCTCTCCAGAGATAGAGTCAAAATCTGGGATTTTAACTTCACAGATAAGCAATAATCCATAAGTCAATCCACTTTTCCTCAAATGTAAATATTTTTCTTACTGAATCTACGTTATTTAAATTCCAGACAATATTACTTGTTCAGCAATATGCTACATTCTTGCTATAGTCTGAGATTAGAAGACAGATGATCTTGAAGAAGCAGCAGGAGACAGTTAAAAAATCCATGACTGATTTCAAAGCTGACCAATTTTTAATTGATTGAGACTCAGAAGGCACAAAGTGACATCAACTTTATGATTGTAACTGAATAGAAAGTCTCTAATATTTTATGAAAAGAATCTTTAACATTGATAATGACATATAAACAAGGCGAATCTGCTGGTTTTGCATGCATTTACATGGATGCAAGCTTTATTAGCAAGGCATATAAAGAAAAGTAGTAAATTTATTAGAAGATGCTGATGCCATGGATATTTTCAAAAATTAAAGAGGTTAACTTATCCCCAGTATATACACTCAGCTGTTTCAATGATGCAATAAGTTACCCTTCTCCTATAACTACCAAAAAGTACGCACAAATTACATAATAAAGCAGCATAATGGCTTGCAACAAAGCAATTTCTCAAAGGGTATTTAAAAGCAGTTTGAGAGTATTAAGATTGGGGTGATATAGTTTGTCTTGCAGTGTGGTCTTTCGCCTCTTTGTACATCACTGGGAATCAGTTAATCAATAATAATTCAGCTATAAAATTGCTTCAATGTGTAGCTTTCCAGAGCAAGATCTACTCATGCAAACAGCTTTCCTCACAAGAGAATGGAGAAATAGCGTCGTGGGATACATCAAAATCAGTTGTTACTGCAGCCCAAGGTGTCTGATTCTGATTTCACGAGTCAGTGTTACTGTGTCAGCTGGTGCTAGTAAACAGTTGCAGCAAGGGGGAAAAGAAACCGTGCTGCATCTGTGAGGAAAATGGGTACTGAAGTAGAAAAAGGGAAAAAAACTCTCATGATGTTATTTGATTACACAATAGAGGAACTGAGCCCTGAGCCTGGAGTATGTTTCAGAAACCTATTTCTACCTACATAGGGGTATTTTAAAATAAATAAAATATTGTGAAAGCCTTTTTCCTGTTTTGTTGGTGTACTATTGCTTTCTTTAGTTTTTGTACATGGCATCTTGGCAGTGTATAGTTTCAGTGGTTAACTGATAAATGCCACCCCCACAGGATTGTTTCCAGCCCCACCTGCCGGTCTGAAACTCTCCATTTTCATCGAGTCATCGAGTTCTGGAGTTGGCTCTGTGTTTGGTTCTGGCTAAATTCTTGTTTTTAGGCTTGAAAATTCAGGTAAAGGCTAAATGCATTTGATTTAACCAGGATTTTCAGTATTTCAATTAAAGCAGTAGATATCTTACAAATATTTAGCAATTTTACTCTTGAACAGTAGAAATATTTCGTAACTGCGACACGCGGGCCTGGGCCCTGGGCGGGCGCCACCAGGTGGATTGCCGAGGTAGAGCCGCGATTTGCCTCCGAGCATCACCTGAGTCTTGCACGGAATCACAGAATGACAGAATATTCTGAGTTGGGAGCGACCGCAAGGATCATCGAGCCCTTATGCACTTGCGTCTCAACAATCTTTACATTGGTCTCCCGTACCTAAGGATTAGAATTCGACCTTTAAATACGTGATGGCCTTTTGCTGAGACCACTGTCCGTCCAATGGTGAAATATGTTCTCATTGTCTCCTGTGCTGTTTCCTCACTACTTTGCCTGATATTGGGGTTTAAGACCATCTTTGATTTTCCTTCTGTATTAGAGCAGCAGCTATCTCAAAAATATCCAATGGGTCATTATAGTTTATGTGTGCTTCATGCTACAGATCATATGAAAGAAAGTATCATGAAGGCATTGGCTAAAACATGATGAATCACGTAGGAAGCATCAATAAGGCAAGAGAAATATGTTCAATGGAAAACTGTAAGTCTTAGGGAAGAAAATATAATAGATCAGCAAAAGAAATATGTGGTTTCAATTTTTCTATCTGGATTTTGAGTGAGTCCTTCATTTATGCTCATTAACATTCCAAAGAGATCCTTAATTTTTAAATAATGTCTTGGATGTGAAAATCTATATGCAAAAGTTATCTTTTCATCCAGAAGAACAATCTGTTTCTGTGAAAGCAAACTAATTTTTCATATGTGAATATGTCTGATTATTAGTAGTAAAGGCAATAATGTTTTAAAAGAAGTAATCTTATTTCCTGGTTTCATGAATATTGAATTATTTTTAACCGTTTTCTACATGACAACTTGCAATGACAGGACCCACCCTCTTTATTTTCTCATATACACAGCCTAGCCTATAGTGTAATGTAAGGACATGTCATAAAAGATAGGGAGAGTTTTCCTAGAAGGAAACTGAACTTGATTTTTACCTCTCCTAGGCAAGGGTCAGTTGACCACAAAGAGATGCAGTTCTTCTATTATGCAGCAAACTCCTCTTACAGATCCAATTATTTAAGAATCATCTGGCAGTCCTGTGTTTAGCCTAAATGATGTGTTTCCTGAGTTTCCGACTGAATATTTGCATTTGTTTTCTTAATTTACTTCTGTATTGGAGCATCAGTGACTGTTATACTTTCAATTCCCAACCTGAGGGTGCTGGTTGGCAGCAGCTCAGCAGGAGCCAGATGATCACAAAAGGACATGGTCCCTCTGAGCTCAGCATCGGTGCAGCCTCACCATGAGCCTCATATAGGCAGTACTGGGCCCCAGCGTTGGAGAATGACATGAAGGTCTTCGGATGCCGCTGGAGGAGGCAGCCAAGCTGGTGAGGGGCTGGAAGGCACGTCCTGGGAGGAGCATCTGAGGGCTCTGGGCCTGTCTGGTTAGGAGGGAAGGCAGCTGAGGGGTGACCTCTGGGCTTTTTACCAACTGGCTGAGCAGTGGACATGGAGAGGCAGGTTCTGCGCTCTTCTCCGTGGGATCCAGGGACAGGATGTGTGGGAATGGCTCAAACCTGCGCCAGGAGAGGTTCAGACTAGACATGAGCGAACATTTCTTTACCACGAGGGTGGTCAAATGCTGGAACAGGTCTCCTGGAGAGGTAGTTGTCCCAAGTATTGAAGAGACATTTGGGCAATGACCTTAATAACGAACTTTGACTTTTGGTCAGCTCTTGAGAAGTCAGGCAGCTGTACTAGATGATTGTTGTAGGTTTCTTTCAACTGAGATAGTCCATTCTATTTGAAACCTTTTGGCTGAGTACAATATCCTTGTTTTAAAATGTCCATCCATTCTTTTTGTTTTTCATAAGTAAATTAGATGGCTATTAATTAGAACTAAGATTTGGTGCATTTATACAAAAGCATTAGGACTATGTACACTTAAATAAAAGAAATTAAATTGCTTTCTAGTTTTGCATGGGTCTGATTGGGAACGAGAAAATACATTATACAAGCAACCTGACTGTAGGCTTCTCAGTATTCACAAAATAAAAAAATTTCCGTAGTTAGTCCAGAAGAGTGGCACATCTTAAGGTAATCAGTGAGTAAAAACAAAGCTACATTTCCAAACCAGTGAAAACAGATATCCGCAAATTGTTTCCAGAGAAAACTGTATGTTTTCAATAAATTATAAAACATACATTTTAATATGTGTCAGTGGTGTCCAAGCCCAACTTCCTATTGCAAACTTGGGAATGCAGTGCTAGTGCAGCCAGTATCTTCATATCAACTTTATTTTTTGCTTCTTTTAACACCTTATATTATGAAGACTTATGCATATGCTAACTGTTGTGGTTTGTGAGAAGATCCATAAGTCCCGTAGCATATCAGGGCTGTTGCTTGATAATCAGTCTAGAGAGCTAAGAAAGAATGTCACAGGCTGTCTTATAGAGGATGTCAGTAATATTTGTAAGTATAAGTGTAATATTATATAATATTTATAAGTATATATTAGTCAATTACATATACAAAGCTTATTTACTTGAGTGAAATCTGCAGAACCACTTCCAAGACATCGGTAATCACACCACTAGCAGATACTAGATGCAATATTAGTTTTCACTAGAATCTGAAGAGATGTCAGTGTCTGCACAGGTGTCCTGGTTTAACCTGGACAGAGCTCACTTTCTTCTCTGTAGCTGGTCCATTGAGTGCTGTGTTTTGGATTCAGTATGAGAATGATGTTGATGCTGTGATGCTTTTGGTTGTTGCTCAGCAGTGCTCATCCTAAGTCAAGGACTTTTCCGTTTCCCGTGCTCTGTCAGCAAGGAGGTGCACAAGAAGCTGGGGAGAAGCACGTCCAGGACAGCGGATCTGAACTGGCCAAAGGGATACTCCATACCACAGAGTGTCACAGGACATGACATGCCATGCTAATATGTATGAACTACAGGTTCTGTAAATGTTTATAACTAAAAATTAAATTTACAGATTCTAACTGTGAACTCATATGAAAGTACTCCAGTGACAAAGAGGCAACTTCCTAGAAATAAATGACATGATATCCTTTCCCTACCAGCCAGCTGATGCAAGACAAATGCTAAGCCTCCATTCTTTTCCAACAGTTGTCTGTGTCTGAATTTCAAACCCATTTGTATGCTGGTCTTTGTTAGGAGCAGTAAATTCTTCTCTGTTGCCAAGAAAACCTTATTTTGCAGTGATTTGTCTACTTTCTTGCATTGCACATGCCTCGTGTACATAAAAGAAGTTGGAAATACTGCAAACAATTGTCTCTGGAGATCATGATCTCTGACCTTTATCTGCATTTAACAACAGTTTAAATTCCACATTTTGTTCAGCATAGGATTCACACAAAAGTCTTCTAAATAGGCTCTACCAGCTGCTATTCAGAGCTGCTCCCATTGTAAAAGCCTTTTCTCCCACACTTCATTGTTTTAAAAGTAAAATGTTACTGGTTGTGTTTTTAGAATTTTTTTATTCTTTACATTTTTAATGAGAAGTGAACATGCTAATAGTCTGCCATGCATTTTCTTTCTATGACTTTCTGCCAAACACAGCTAAATCATCAGTCAAAACACGAAAGGTTTTTATGCTAGTAATAATTTCAGTAGTGATTTTAAAAATGCAGTTGTTTCACTAATGTTTTAGTTCCCATCTACTCAACAAACAAATACAAAGAAAGCAGATACTTCTAGCTGTGAAAATTTCTTGTTTTGACAGCTTGTGGCCAAATCTCCTTTGGCTACTTTTGGAAGCAATAGATTTGTTAGTAGTCTCAAGCTCTAAGAATTAAAAGGTTAAGAAGTGCTATTTAACTATACTAAGAATATTATTTAAAATGTAAGATCTAAGGTTTCTTATTCTATCTTATGAATGTGATGTTACATATTTGTTATTTAGGCTGTACAGTTTGGATAAAAACAATTTATTATTTACAGAAGTAAAAATTTGTACAAAGCATCTAAATGAAAGCCTTTTATATTGTATTTGATATTTAAAATGAAGGGAAGGAGGAAAAAAAACAAACCAGAAATAAACTACTTGAAGCTGTGGAAGACAAAGCCATCCTTGTTTCCCTAAAACAACTCACCCAAAGTTACAAAGTTAAGATGCATGTGAGACAGGAGAAGCCTGCATTTAATTATTCCTGAATCTTAGATCCTAATTTCCACGATGAAGAACAGAGCCCTCTGAGTCACTGGAGTATGACCTCTAAATGGAACACAAAAAAAAGCAATAGCAAAAAAGCCCTGTATTCTGTAAGGACTGTGTATTTCTCCTAAAGGCTCTGGCCAAAAAACCCCAAGCCAATGGTATCTGCGGAGTGGGAACATGCTACCTCACTCGCAACACTCAC
Source organism: Callaeas wilsoni (assembly GCA_013398955.1). NCBI lineage: Eukaryota > Metazoa > Chordata > Aves > Passeriformes > Callaeidae > Callaeas > Callaeas wilsoni. The sequence continues at coordinate 20,983 of VWPU01019197.1, forward strand.
GACTCACAATCCCATCCTGGGTAACCCTCCCATTCTTTTCCCCTGTGCACAACTTCTCAGACACTGGGTCAAGGCTTTTAGAACCTTTCTAGATCACACATCCATCCTGGCATGCAGGAGTGGACAAAAAGTAATCTTTGAGACTGCAGATAAAAAGAAAGAAGAGAAAGTTATTAACAGCTGTCACTTCCTTTATGCATCTCAAGAAGGGCTGGATATACTTTGCTAGCTGGAAAACAAAGTAACACATAAACATTCTCCCTTTTCCAGATCAAGGTAATATGATCAAAACCTAATCCTTTCCTGTGTAAGGCACTGCGTATGAGACACCCAATGGGTTTGGGTGCAATATTAGAAAGGAAGTAATCTAATTAATTTGTTTCAGACTTGCCAAATTTCACACAAGCTTGCCTCAAATGAAAAAGCCATATGTCACTAACCACAGCTTCAGATTTCAGGTTCAGTCCTTCCAGGCAGGAAGATTCAGATTTATTTAGGGGTATGTACATAGCAGTAATAAAGTAGAGCCATCTTCCCAGTAGGGCTATCAATCTCACACTTTGAAAGAGAAAGGAAAAAGTCAGTAGTTGACAGAGGTTTCGTTTGACACATTTCCTACTTACAGAACATTCAAGGAATGTGAATAAACAAACAATTCTGCCTATATGAGATGAGAAAATGAGCACCCGAGACAGTATCTTGTTTCCAACAGTGTTTGTGTGGTGAGTTAACCTTGGCTGGCTGCCAGATGCCCACTAAGCCACTCTCCCACTCCACCTCTTCAAGAGCTCAGGGGGAGAAAATAAGATGAAAAATTACGTGGCTTGAGATAAAGACAGACAGATCACTTACTAATTACCATCAGGGGCAAAACAGAACTGACTGGGAGGAAGATTAATTTGATTTATTGCCAATTTAAAACTGAGCAGGATGGTGAGAAACAAAGCCAAAATTAAAATCAATCTCCCTCCCCTTCCACTTTTTCCCAGGCTCAGCTTTACTGCTTTGTTCTGACTCTTCTACCTCCTCTCTCATGAGCAGCGCAGTGGGAATAGGGAATGGGGATTGCACTACGCAGCAATAAAGCGTTCTTGTTATCAACACTGTTTTCATCACAAATCCAAGACATAGGACCGCACAAGCTACTATGAAGAAAATTATCTCAGCGAACACCAGCACGCACTTCTCTACCACACCTTCCTCTTCATGCTGTTTCCCTTCTCCAGCATGGGATCCCTCCCACAGGGTACAGTCCTTCACAAACTGCTCTGGCACAGGTCTTTCCCATGGGCTGCAGTTATTTAAGAACTGCTCCAGCATGGGCCATTTCCATGGGGTACAGTCCTTCAGGAAGAGACTGTTCCAGTGTGGGTCCCCTCCAGGCCACAGATCCTGCTAGAAAACCTGCTCCTGTCACCTCTCCCCGGACCACAGTTTCTGCCGGTAGACTGTCCTGGTGTGGAGTCCTCCATAGGCCACGGGGCCTCAACATGCATCACCGTGGTCTTCCTCATGGGCTGCTTGGGAATCTCTGCTCTGGTGCCTGGAGCACCTCCTCTCCCTCCTTCACAGATCTTGGTTGTCTGCAGGATTATTGCACATTTTTTTCACTCCACTTTCACCCAGTTGCTCCACAGTGTTTTTAGACTTTCTTATGTGTTATCACAGAGGCACAATCAGCATCGCTGATGGGCTCAGCTTTGGGCAGCAGTGGGTGTGTCTTGGAGATGGCTGGAACTGGCTCTGTTGGACAAGGGGGAAACTCCCATGTTTTTTCACAGAAGCCACCCCTGCAACCTTCCCACTACCAAATCCTTGCCACGTAAACCAAATGCAAGATAGTAGCAGATGTCTAGTGAGAGTATGGGAATAACAAGATCCAATGAAGGCAGCTTCTCTGGCTTGCTTTACAATCCAGCATACACAGGAGGCGCTGTTCAACCCTCCTTCTGGGAAGCAGCATGAATTTCATTCCAGACTGAATCCTTAGGCATCTGTATTTCTTCATGGCCTGTAGCGATCAAAACCCCAAGTACAGTGTTACAAGTGCTTAGAAAGGGAATACAGTACAAAAGTGAAGTCACCACTAAACCACTATTAGTCCGTGGTGTGCCCGCACCCTGAATAGCGAGTTCAGTCACGTCTACTTCTGTTGGAAATTATCTAGTAGGACCAAAAAACTAAACTAAAGGATGTTAAAAGTTACAGAAGAACTTATGGACTGAAAAATGGACTAGAATCCTGTAACTAGGAAAAGGCAAAACTCAAAGTCAAGATGATAGGTATCTATAAAGTCAGAACTTGAAAAGGAAACAATTATCTGCTCTTTCTCATTTCAGAAATTAGGAAGTATCAGATTAAATTATCAGATAGTGAGCTCTAAGCAAACAACAAGATAATCCTTTTTTTGCACATTACAAAGCTAAATTCTGGAATTACTGCTACAGGATGTGTCTGCAAGGATAAAATAATTAGTCATCATAAAGATGTCTGTCACTACCTATTTTCGATCTATAGCTCTGAAATGCAAGTCTGGTATTTGGTGTTCCTTCCCACAAACTCTGCGCGTGTCCAGTCTCACAGTCTGTGTAACACCGAGAGCATCTATCATCATATCAGTAAAAAAAGTTAAGGTGACAAAAATGCCTCTGTTGTTTAGTATCCCATGAAGTTGAAGAGCATTTTCACTTCTTGATCTGTTTCTGGCATTGGCTATATTTTCTTCTTGATATTTTCAGTCCTCTCTGTGTGAGGCAAAGGTGAAGATATGCTGTCTCAGCCCCATGTGAGCCTCCTTGATAAAAACCTCCAAGAATACCTTATGCCAAATGCAGAACTGTGACCTCATCTACTTTCTTCTGCCTTCCCATCTCTGCCAACTGGTGGTTCCCCATCCTTGGTCAAAACAAAATCCTTTTCTTTTCTCCTTCAATTTCTTTGTCTTAAGCTGGTTTTAAATGGGCACAGTGGAGCATACAGGGCCTTTTTTGTGTAAATCCCTTCTTAGGTAAACTCTAACTAGGCCTTTGTTATATTTATGTGTATGCCCTTTTGTTTTAAATGAATGATTATGTATTTTTATTAAATGCACCACTGTATCTACCACATCTGCACTGTAATGCAGAAAAGAAAAAAAAATCAGGCAGATAGGGAGTTGAGCAGCTTTTCCACGGGTGAAATACACTTGTAGTACATACAACAGTAGAAACAAGGTCTATATTCCTAATCCTACACGCGATTTATTGAGTCTAATCTACTTGATATTTATTTTCTCATTTGTGTAAGGCACAAGAGGAAGAGGTTTACTCTGGTCCTATTAAGTGCCCGGCAAAACACAGGTGTTCATTTTCATTTTTTCCTACTGGAACCTTAAAAAAGGGATATTAATCTATTCACTCATAAAACGAGAGCAAGAGAGAGGTATAGTTTCACCAACAGTTGCAAATGCTTTCTGGTTTTAATTATGTTTTAATCACAGTCATTTGTTCCTACCCATAAGAGTTTTTGGCATAATAAAAATTAAGGTAAATAAATAAATAAATAAATAAATAAAGAAATTTGAGTAGTTCTTTTGAGACAACTCCACTGACAATTACAGGAAAAGCAGAATGAACTCCTTGTTGTACGTACATGTAATTAACTAATAATTCCTGATGTTTTGCTCCTCCCACTTCCTTCTCTGCCTTAACACTGAACTAGTCACCATGTGACAATAACAATAATTATGTTGTATCTGGATTCCAGTCCATTCTCATCAACACGGAAGTAAAACATATTGTATTCCTCACCCTACTTACATAGTATCCTCAGTGGCAGAGCTCAGACAGATTTCTGTAAAATCTTATACTGCTATTATTCTTGTTCAAAAACTTTTAAAATCTCATATGCTTATGCATATGTACGAATGTATATGTGTGTTTGTTTTGTGCAACTACTAGATTCTTATAATAGGTATATAGAAAGATAGTTTAAGGCTATCCAAGTTTTTAGTAGCTACAATTTCTTGCTAAAGGACAATAAACAAAGACATTTTCATCTCCAGTGGAGTAATTTCCACTGCTCTAGCCTGGGTTGAAGACATCATCCTGGATAGGAAGATGAAAGAAAATACTGATGTCTAAACGCTCTCTTTTCTCTAAAATGTGTTATGACTTCTCACTATTAGCTTTTTATATTCCAAAAATGAGAAACAATCGACATATGTGATTTGAGGTGAAGAATTCTTCCCGTTTATTAAGATACTTGTTCACAAGGTATACAAATATTTAGATTTTTCTTTTTAAACATAAAAGCTATTGGAAAGGAAAAGGGAAGTTGTTTCAGATGTCTGCTGAAATTCTGAGTAATTTTTTCATTTTAACTTTATGTGTCTCTATTTAGAAGACCGGTTATTCCACAGAAATGAACGAAAGACCATATTGGTATTCTGAGAAAAAAAAAAAAACAACAGAAGCATTTTGATCAGCATTATTTAAAATTAACGGTAACAGCTTCCCAGTGAATAAAACAGTACTAGAAGTACAATTTTGTGCCTCGTAGAGCTTTAGCCTTCTTCCTGACTTGGAACACGGGAAAAAGAAAAGAAGTAAAGACAGATTTTAAAACACTGACACTTTCTATAATATTAGAATTCCAGAAATAGTAATTATAGAAAAAAAAAAAAGAACTCATCACCTTTATAAAACATAACTGAATAATTTTTAACAATTCTAATGATTTCTGTAATTTTTAAGACACATTCTTTTAGTTTACAAAATGTAAGTTTAGCCAAAACCTAAAATTTCAAAAGAAGATACAGGTACACTTGGTTCATCTACCTGAGGTATAGTAATACTTACAAAATGAATCTGTTAATGTGGTTTAAATGCCTTCTACTTTACCCTGTTTGAAAGCAAGAACAGATGTAATTCAGAAGGCACATAGAAGCTTCTTGATTAAAATAAATTGGTAACAAGATAAAGTAAACAGATTTATGTTTCAAAAAAAAAAATTCCCAGGAACACTGGACAATGATTTTTGCTGGATATTGAAAAGGAAGTACAGATTTATAAGGTAAAACAACAAGAGGGAAATCTTTTTAAGATGGGTGTGCACCACAATGTTTTAGCTTATAAAACTGGGATCCATATGGGCCGAAATTATTTCAGTTTGATTTTGATAAAGTTAAAAAGTCTTTCAGTTTCAAAGCTTCCCATATCAAAATTAGGTTTTAAGATAATTTTCTGTATCAAAAAATTTAAAAGCAGTTATTTTACCCTTGCCTTAAAAAAATTACTATGTTCAAAGTGCCTGCATTGTAAAGCCTAGATAGATAGATAGATAGAAAGATAGATAAGTTATTTATTTCTATAAGAGTTATGCCGTGTTTCTCACTGTCAGTATTACAGTAGTTTCTTTACGGCTTAATCCATTCTAAATTCTCTTGTCTCTGCAATGTTTTCTTTTTTTTCTTTTATTTTAATATCACTGCTGTTTATCTTACAGTTTGGATAGAGACAATGAGCCTTTTAAAGACACCACACTGTTACAAACGGATATGAGGGTTTAGCTAAGTCTCTGCCTTTTGCCCAGGCCTCCGGCAGCAGGCATTAGCTTTATTGGGGTGGCCAGCACCTCGAGACCCACTTTCGTTCACAAGTTCTTTAATAATGCCTGATTCGGTCTATTATAGAATGAACTATTTACTTAATAGACACAAAACTAACAGACATAAGACTGAAAACAAACTATATACTACACAGGAATAAGAATAAAAAGAAACTACTAGTAGGTATACACAGCGCAAGGTTAAAGGTACCATTAATTTTACAGCTAGCGAAGAAATGATATAACTTAGGATCCAATGTAACTTACCATCCAACTGTTGGTGTGGCGCACATTGAGATCCTTTCCCTCAATTCCCAGGAAAGTAAACGCAGAATCTGCATCCAAACTCCGGGGAGAAGTCTCCCACACTCTCAGGGTGTGTGTAGAAGGCTTCTGCCTCCGTGATAACTCATGCGTCTTTTATAGTTTGTAAAACAGTGTCTCTCAGTCAAGAGTATTGCTGTTATCTCTTCCCACATCTGCTCTCCAGACTAAGATGTGGATTCTTAGCTGAGGCTTGAGCCCTTTTCGTGCCAGAGATGACCCCTTGCTGGGCCTTTCAGCCCCTGGGTTATCTCTTCCATATCTGCACCAACCATCTGTGGTAGAGAGGGGGAGGACATGTCCTGCCACACACACTTACCAGATTTTTTTAAGATATGAACTGCGATTTGGATTTCTTTTCTGAGGACAACTTTCTGTTTCACTGTCCACTTTCAGAAATCTTTCCTGTGTAATGTTTACCACAGACAGCTGAACATGAACTCTGCTTTTCTTCACATCCCAGTTTTCCCTCTTCTGTAAAACATATATGGTGCAGACTTAGTGTTTAGCAAGTCAACCAGGAGCAACCCCACAACCCCGCCTGGTAGGCTGGAAACCAGGGAACCTCTAACACATTTAGTGTGATGCTCAGTAGCTCTAGTGCACACAGAATCACAGAATCTCCTGAGTTGGGAGGGACCCATCAGGATCATCGACTCCAACTCCTGGCCCTGCACAGACACCCCAACAATCCCACCCTCTGTCTGAGAGCATTGTCCAAATGTTCCTGGAGCTCTGGCAGGCTTGGGGCCACGACCACTGCTCTGGGGAGCCTGTCCAGTGCCCAACACAACAGCCTGTTGGCAATGTATAGCAGAAAGAAGAAAAGGCAAGGGATAGATTAATTAAAGACAGCTCTAGGAATGTGTATAGTGTCAACCACAGGGACTATCTTCTTAGTACTTGTTCTAGCTGACACAGAAAAAGAACAAGTCCAGATATGACCTAAAGTAACACTTCAGTGCAGACAAAAAACATTAAAAGGATGATTTAAGATTGCCTTGGGTTTTGTCTTGTCTGCAAGTTCTTCAACCTATTCCTTTTCTGCTGTCTAAGCCACACACTCATGGCAGGTGGTGTATTTCAAAAACTGTATTTCATAGCGAATGTTGAATAAATGAACTTTTGTCTCAAGGATGCATTTTCCTTTTTCTAGGACACAATGGCTGCTATCCATGGAGGTCTTTTTCCTGTCCTGTCCAGCTTCAGAAACATGAATGATTACTGTAATATTTAGGATCATCTGTACGATAACATGCCATTTCAAAAACCATTTTCTAGATTTGAGACCTTTTTCCTGCCATTTCTCTCTGAAAGAAAAGGGTTAAGATTTCTAGGATATGGCCTGAAATCCTTCATAACAAATGAATATTCAAGATGCAGTCTAAATTGCATTTAAAAAAATGTGCTACTAAGATTCTTGCAGTTTGGTCAGAAATTTAACAAAAAGTCTTTGTAAACTGTCTATCTCCAGATGGTTATTAAAAGTGAATTTTACTGAAGAATTACTTACTAACAGGGATAAGTAAGAACTATTCAACTAAAGAACACAGATTTCCAACAATCTTAAAGTTTCAGACGATGACCTATTGAAGTTAAGGACAGACACTACAAAAAGTTCAGCCACTTGTGGAAAAACAGCTTTTGTGAATCTCTTTTTGTAAAGGGGTGTCAGAATGGACAGTTAAGGATAGTAACTCTGTTAATAATTATGTGATTTAAATCTGCCTATTTCAATATCATTGATATGGTTAAAGAAAATGATAAAGCAGATGTACTTTAAACCTACTGCTTTGCCATTTATAAGCACACGGTTACACAGAATTTGTGACTTCGGCCACTAACACCCGGTACTAGATATTATCCTTGAGACAAAACCCAAATCTTGTCTAGGTTCGTTAGATGGTGCCATTTTAGCAATGATTCAGAATGTAGAGAAGTCTTTGTTCAATGTGGTGGTATTGAACACTACTGAACACTAATCTTTCCTGATTTTATATATTTGTAATTAAACTAGTTGTTATAGGGTACGTCTTGATCTATTATGCAGATTAAAAAAATACCAAACCAGCAAGCTCATGAACTCAGGTGATAGATAGTCCAATTTCTTTTTTCTGTGAGCCAACAAATGGCTCATAGAGCTCATAGATTGTTAATAAAAGGTTATTGCATCAACCCTCAAGTAATACAATTTGTGCATTGCATGGGACAGGGCTAAGGTAGTGAATGGTATAACATCTTCGCATTCCCAGTAAATCCTTTTCTGATGATAACAAGACTGAGTTGAAGACCTCTGAAGTTTTATATTGGATAGTGCTTTCCCCACTTACCTTCTAACTTGCTTTTAAAAAGATAAGAATAATATCCTTGATTAGCGGTGGCCGCGATCTATCATGGCTGCAGGGAAGGCCTTACGCTTCATCCTCCACATTTACACAGGCATTTCACTAGATCTGTAAATAACACTTGATTTTGGCACGACTAAAACGCAGAATGACTCCTTTAAGGACAGAATTTATTGTAGATCTAACCCTTTCTATAAGCGCTCTTGTTTGCTAGCCAGGAAAAAGAGCAGCTGCTACTGCTGGAATCATTCATGAATCCATTCTAGCTGTCCTCTTTCCCTGGAGACAGTTATGCCAAATAAATGGTGTTGTCTGGGGCAGTAGGTCTGCTTCTGGGTGCTATAGACAAAATTTTCCCAAGTCCCATAGGCATTGCTCTTGGTATGATGGTGAAAGGCAACATGCCCATCAGCAAAAAAAACAACAGCCTTTGTCTCCCTATCAGTTTTTGTTCAATTGTTCCTCTGCCTGTTCACAGCTCTTCCCAGCTCTTCATCTTTGTCTCCAATTAAACAGTACTTTGTCCACTATTTCTCTGCGGGAGTAAGTGAATGAAATGCATCACAATCCAAACATATTTAAAAGCATAAATGGAAATAGAATCAAGAGTATTGCTAAACATAGCAATAGGACTGTCTACAATTTAGGTGCCACCTGGCTAGTTTCTAACCAGCCTGGCTGGTTTTATATGTGTCCCAGATCTGTCAGACCTATTAGGCATGGACACATTGAATTTGTATGTGTTGTAGCCCCGTGTCAGGGTGGCTGGTTGTGTTTTCTTCCTTTTAAAATCTTTTTTTCTTCTCTCTCCCCCCCCCCCGCCCCGCCCTCCTTTTTTCCTATTGAAGAATTGCCAGCCTGCTACTGTTGCACACTCCTGTATCTGACTAGCAAAGTATGATCTATGGCACTCATTGTGATACTGGGATTCAGGAAAGCCCTGCTGCAGACTGATGGCAGTTGAATCAGTAAAATACTGAGGCTCATTGACTGTTGTGATACAAGTCTAGACTCCTTAGTAATAACATAACCTGTCTTTTTTGGGGCCTGGCTCAGAAACACAGTATGAAGTCTCTGCCGTGTTCTGTAGTGGGCAGGGTCACTGGAAACCATCATTTCGTTTGGATCGCTAATCTAAAATCTCTCTGATCATGCGAAGACTTGGCACTTAAAGAATTTGGGAAGATTATCTCCTGCTTTCCTGCATCATGCCACATCCTCCCCTCAGGTAAAAACGCCTGCCAACGTCTGTACTTCGAAGAGGACAAAACTGAGGCCTCAATGAAATTAAAATGAATGGCAATTCTGTTGTTTTGCCGTTGAGGGGGCCGTGTCCTTCAGGGACAGCTTGCTGTACCTGGTCACGAAAGATGGGGGAATTAAATTACAGGGTTCGGGCAAAGAAGTCGACGTGACATAGACAGAACACTCAAACATCGTGTTGCAGTTTTCAGGCTGAACGCGGAAGACGATTCGGATGCCTCTGGGGATGATGCTCCTCCACGCACACTCCGCTTGCTGTCACTAGCAATACGGCTTTTCAGGTCTCGCCCGCGGCTGCCGCGCCTCTGCCCGCTTAAAGCCTTGAGGCTCCACGCAGGGCTCCGCCCCCGCCGCGCCCCTTCCGCGGCGCCGGCCCGCGCGGCCGGAGCTCTCGCGACAGCTGGGAGTGGCCGCGCCTGGCAGCCGGGCGGTCGTGCGCCGACGCCATTGTGTTGCGGGAGCGACGTGAGCGGGCGGCCCGGCCCGGCCTGGC
>VWPU01019207.1:0-103024 GCA_013398955.1 Callaeas wilsoni
GGGGCTCCGGGGCGGGCGGAGCGGGACGGCGCCGTCGTGCGAGACTCGCGGGCGGGACGGGACGGCCCGGCCGCGGCCGCTGTAAATACCGAACGCGCCGGAGGCAGGACCGGGGCACGGCGCCGGCCGGGAGCGGCGGGACGTCCTGCAAGCACCGCCCGCAGACTGTTCTCCGCCCGGCTCCCGCTGGGCTGGCGAGTGGCCCCTGCGCGGCAGCAGGCGGGAGGGGCGCGCCGGGGCTGGCCGGGGGCTCGCAGGGATGCTGGAGGCGGGGGGAGGCCGTAGAAGGGGCGGCCCGTGGCTCGGCACGGAGCGGAGAAGGCAGCAGCGGCCGCGGCGGGGAGCGGGGCTGGTCAGCGCTGCCCCCACTCCTGGCCGGCGGGACACACCTGCAGCCAGAGGCCGGGAGTCTGCTCTCGGGTGGTGTCTGTAAAGAAAGGGAATGAACCGCTGGACCAGGAAAGGCTGAGGTGGGAAGGGGTCCCTGGGTCACGAGGCAGGGTCACTAGAGCCAGCTGCCCTGACTGGGGCCACAGAGCTTTGAGTCTCTCCAGGGATGGAGACTCACAGCCTCTCTGGACAACCTCACTCACCGATGCTCACTCACCCCCACAGTGAAAAAATGTTTCCCGATGTTCAGCGTGAACCTTCTGTGTGTGAGCTTGTGCCCATTGCTTCTGCTGCTGTCAGTGGCCCAGCATCTCTTGTGGAACTGGCCCTGCAAGCCACAGGCAAATCCTTCATCTATCCTCCGCTTTAGGCCAAGCTGTATTTCTCTAAAGCACATCTGCCTCCTTAGCAAACATGAGTGTACCTTTTCTGAATTCACTCCTTGGAGGATTTGCTTATAGATACAACACATAATTTTAGGGGTTTTATCCAATCTTACTTCCATATCTTCCTCAACACTATTTAATGTTACCTTTTTTTCTTTTGTCCAGTATATTAATTGAGTGTATAGCAATTGGCAACCTCCCCCTTAAAACGCTAAGAAATTAACTGGACATGATTAAAATGAGGTACTAGCTACTGTAGCAATCCTTTGCAGCATCAGTAACTTATTCCACTATAGTTCAGGACAGTGCAAAGGTGCTGTCAAACCTTGCACATGGTTGTTGTTTCCTTACTGGCCCTTTAAACAGTAATGATAGTAAATGCAGGGCAGGGGGTGCGTTCAGTTTTCTTTCAAATAAAAAAAGAATTATCTCAAAATAATGGTAAATAATATTTAGGGTTTAATGTAACAAACTCGGCAGACAGAATGATGGTTTGAAGTGAACTGAAGCTCTTCATGAAGAAAGTGTGTAGAGTGAAATACATTTCACACCCCTTGTGTATTTCATTGAGTTGATGTTTGGAAAGGATAATAATAAGCCATTAAAACCAGCCAACACTATCACTGGTATACTTTGCTGAGGAATGAAAACTAGTCGGAACTTTAGCATTCAGAGGTGGAACCCATTATCACTCAATCTACAGCAAAGCAGTGAGTTTTTACAGCTATTTTTACAATTTGCCCAATAATTTGATTTCTAGATAACTATAATCTAATAAAGCATGTTTCATGTAACATCATAGGAACTTATTTTAGAAGAACATAAATCCTTTTTTTCCTCTTTACTGGCTATAAAAGATGCCCAGGGCACCTTCTCTAGGCTCTGACATGTTTTAGATGTCTCATTCAGGTCATGCTCCAAAATGTATGTTTAGTTGCTCGTCATATTTCTCTGGCCACATGCCCAAGTTTGTCACCTCCCAACACACCAGTGACGTTTTACAGATTAACAAGAAGGTGAGCTGCCGAGACAGACAGACACCTCTCTTGTATGCCACAGGCAGGACCATGGGCACCCCATGATGGCAGAGACCTGCTGAGGTCTGCGTGGACACCTGGTTACCCTGCAGTACCTCTTCCCCTAAAATCACCCTTTGCCTTACATCCCATTAAAGCATGTTCAAGTGGTAGAGTGAACTTCTCCTGTTTACTCTAAAAAGACATTACTAAAATATTATAAAGCAAACAACTCTAAAATAAAGTGCAATGGTAGTAATAATAATAAATGTCTAATATATGGAATCATGTAATTGGCAAAACCCAATAAAACGTGTTGAAGTAATTGCTAAAGATATTTTTTAAAGACTTGTAGACTGTAGAATTTTCTATCTATAAACACTAAAGCAGACAAAATAGCTTCCTTCAACATTTTTATGAGTGTAAGATATGGCGGAAAAGTAAATGTCCGTTAAATAATAATTCATGACTGCTTTTGAGAAGTTGGATAATAAAAATAAGTTAATGTTCATTACATTTCAGATGAACTACTGATTACTTTCGTGAAAACAGCTGAATAAAAGTGAAAAGACATTGAGAATACAGGGAAAGGCAAAACAACAGTTGGGTGACTTGGAGATATTTACAAAAATATAGATAAACTGTAGAATACATATTCAGAGAAGAGCAACTGATTTGGAACATCTGCTTCATCTACTTTCACTCACATTTATAAATATTCTTGTGTAAGTGCTCCCATTAGAAGTATCTCTTGTAGAAGAAATAATGCCTGCTTTGGAGCCAGGAGGCTTTAAAGCAGTCTACACCTGTTTTCCTTCCCAAATAAGAGAATAAGCACGTCCACCACCTCCCCCTAAGCTCTGACCTCAGCAGAAACTGGAAGTCTCCCCATGACACAGGGCCCTGACGGCACACTGGACCGAACAAGACACTAATGGGGTACTTCATTGGTGACATGCAGCCTTACTGGGAATTTGGCTGCACCCACAGGCGTGGCTGTCCCACCGTGCCAGAGCCCCAGTGTCTCTCAGCCCCTCAGCACAGAATCAGACCCGGCAGCCACAGCCATTAAAAAAGTTGATGTTTTTGCTGATATTGCATAGTATATAAAAAACCTGTTACTGTCATTGATAAAATCAGCCTCTACCAAGAAAAGCACTTTAAAACCTCAACAATCTGTAGTCAATTACAAATTACCCCAAACAGACATTGGGATACTAGGCACCTATGCAGAAAATCTGCAACAAAACACTGGATCACCATCCCACTCAAGCTTCCTCAATATGCTTCTGTCCTAATTTTCTTTCTTTAATATAAATGTTTAAATGAGAGCATGAAAACAGACACAAAGAACTGAGATGAGAAATCCATAAATTCTCATGGTATTTGGGGAGGCTGTCCTCAGTTTCTAATGATTGCATTATACAAATAATCTAATTGATGGCAATCTAGACACACCCAGAACTGCAGAAAACAAGTTTACTACCCTAAAATTGACAACATCTCCCACCTGTTTTGCTGATTGTTTAAATTTTAACTGATACTCATTGATTTGTGTCACCAGGTAGAAGTGAATCAAATTCCTGTTAAAGGAACTGCATCCAAATTCCCATCTCAATGCTAAATATTAAGACAAAGCAAGCAATTCCCAGGTATGATATTTCTTTAACAGTTTCATAGTGTGCTGAAAGAAACTATGTTGTAGGAATCCAGGTCAAACAGAACAAGGTCAAAAATCTTCTATAAATGTATGTACTGTCCTGAGGAAATTCTATTTGTAGGGTTGGATTTATTATAAAGTATTTTGGTGGCTCATCAAAAGAACTATGGAAGCAATTGCTTACTAGTTGTATTCCCTGAAAATTACTAAAAGATGAATTTGTGGCACTGGATATTAGGTGTCAACGTACTCTAAATACAGCCAGACAATAATAGGATTCTGAATCTAATAAATGTATCTTTCTCTTCTTATACAGATATACCATGTGTGGTAATTTTAAAAATAATATGGAAATTAATGTACTCCCCATGTTTATCCATGTTTCAGGTGTAACTGGGTGTATTTCAGCAAGCATGCTTCAAGTAAACACAAATTGTAAGACTTTAAATGAGGATACTTTGGGAAAAAAAGGATAATGATTTGATGATTCCCTCATGAAAGCATACCTTTTTTCAAGGGAAGAAAAAAAAAATAGGAAAAATGAAATTTCTTCACTTCCCATTTCTACTTCTGTGTACTGAACCCAGAGGTCATAATGCCCTGGAGTGAAGAACGCAATAGTGTTTATGGAGATTTGTCCTGGTTTGGACACAAATTTAGGAGGAAGCAGAAGCCGCTGAGGCAGATCAGAGTCCCTTTCGGCTGAATGCCGAAGAGCTAGAGAGCCGCTGAAAGAATTCCCCCGGCTTCCTCCCCCTCCTTCAGACCTAGCTTAAAATTACAAGACCCATGTCTCGGCATAAAGCAGATGATAGGGGATACAGTTTCATAAAGTCACCTCAAGACAAGATTTTTTAAATTATTATTGCCTATATTATGGATTAATTCCTAAAGCCTGCTTCAGCTTCTGAACACAAGATAAAAGCACACATTGGCATAAAAGAGTTCTTGAGCCCTTGTGCACATTTTGGAGAAGATTCTCCAGGGCAGTCACTATGAAATGGTGATCTGAAGTTTCTGAACACACTCCCTTAACCTGCGATTAAGGAAGGTATTCTGGGAAGGAGACTGGAAAGGAGTTATTGCCCTTTTCTTTGTCACCTCTTCTGTCAAGCATTGCCCACAGACTTCTTTTGTTTGCTACGAAAGGGATTTATTTTGTTCGTGATTGTCTTCAGAAAAAATAATTCAGCTGCTGAGCTTTTTATGCTGGTTAATTATCTTTAACTTGCACCACACCTATCAACTATTAGGCATAACATATTACAATTATAATTCAAACTCTTAATAACTTCCCACTTATAAGAAATCTTTGTGCAATGTGTCACTACAAGAAAGGCAAATTGCTTCCTCTTACAACAGAAGGGAAAGTCCCCCACACCTCCCACTGAGGTGTAATACACACTGTGTTTTTTTCACTGAGTTTTGGCCTCCTCTCATGCCCTCAGTCTTCACTAATCAGAGACAGCCAACATGTCAACAGAGAAGAAACACTTGACAAGGGCTTCAAAAAGAGTTAACTGAATTGTCTCCCACTCCAAAAATTAACCCAGTTTGAAAACCCTGCATTTATCTAATTCTAGGAAGACACAAAGGGAAAAATAAATACCAGTATTGGTTGGAGGAAATGTTATTCTCCAACTGAGTTATTATTTAAGCAACTTTCAGTAATTTGTCCAGATTAAGTATCACTGGAATATATGACTGCTATTATTACTGAATTAAACCTTTTTTTTTCCTTTGTGTAAAGCTAAAACATTACACTGAAAAGATCATTAAAAGCATGGCCCAGTTAGTGTAAAACAGGGTTTATGTATGAAAACTTGTAACATGTAATAACAAGCTGCTATTGCCTATAATTTACTAGATGTTAGGACTGTGCTGGCTGTCCTCATTGCCTACGGAGACAGCCATGTGCCAACTCCAGCCCAACACTTGGAAAGGGCAGATTCCAGAAATCTACAAGGTCCTTCACAAAGTGATGACTGTTTTTACTAATTCTCATCTTATAAAAATTCACTGTTCTTGACTTAATATTTTTTTGATGATGGTCAAAGAATCATAGAATGGTTTGGGTTGGAAGGGACAGTTTAAAGTCATCTAGTCCAATGCTCTTGTGATGAGCAGGGACACCTCCCACTAGACCAGATTGCTCAGAACCCCATCCAGCCTGACCTTGAATGTTTCCAGGGTTAGGGCATCTACCTGTTCCAGAGTTTTACCACCCTTGTTATAAAAAACCTTTTCCTTATATCTTATCTAAACCTACCCTCTTTCAGTTTAAAACCATTACCCCTTGTCCTATCACAACAGACCGTGCGAAATAGTTTGTCCCTAACTTGTCATGAACTTTGTCATAACCATGAACTCCATCCCAGGAAAATAGCTCTCAGTCTATGCAGCATTGACCTTCAGTGCCCTCCTACTCTTCTTAAAGTTTCATGATATAACAATAATTCCTATATTATTTCTATGTCTAGCAGGTAGATACAAGTTTTCTAAATTCTACTTTATTTAAATCATACATTTTGGATTTTCTGAGCATCCCCTACTAAGCAATCACAGAGAATGCAGGTACACTTTTCTGTCTGCTTACATGGTACCAGTAAATTTTTCCATTCTCCCACTTCTTTTGGCATTTTCTACTGTAAGGTCAACTCCACCCCATATATCAAGCTAGGTACACAGTACAGATTTGTACCAAAATAGCTGTTCTGACTGACACAGCTGTTCTGGGAGAATTCCCTAGTTGTTAGTTCAAGTGCAGTTATATCAGCAAAACAAGATCCACCTAGAACTGCTTGCTTTGCATGCTCACCTTAGGACTCCTTTACTGGTACACAATTCCAGCATTCCTACATGGGAATAGTGGTTCCACTGTTCCCATTGTCTTAACAGTGTCTGCCAGCAGGACTCTACCTCTAAGTAATTCAGCCCTTGTTGAAATAATTTCAAAGTCTTGCACATTTTCAAAGGATACTGATTTGAAGACCTGAAAGAAATTACTTTCACTACATCTCTTTCAAAAACCCAACAAATTTCAGTTTCTAAAAGTTTTAACATAAAAATTGTTTTAAAAGGTAGAAATGGGAACGTTTTTCATTTTTTTTATTGGAAACATAGGATGCTTTCAGATGTATGCAGATACCAATTTTAGTTTCTTAAACAATATAGTTGGATTGCTTGTCCTGCAGTTGGCATCCTCTTCTGTATTAAGCTTTCTTTAAAGAACAAAAAGGAAATCTATAAAAGTAACTCTTTTGCTTTAATGCTAATATTAATCACATGTGAAAGCTGCCTGTTCTTATTTAAATAAAATATATTTACTTTCTCCTCCAATGTTTATGAGAAAACCACAAAACCAAAATAAAGTAATAATTTTTCTCAATAACTAAAAGAGTTTTTAATGGGCTAGCATGAAGCAACACAATGTAGATAGCTCACAAGTAGCTAAGAGGTTGGAGAGAGAATCTCTACACTGCTGACAATTTCTGTTATGGTTAAAATAATTTCACATCTTTATGATCACAAGGCAATCTGCAAATCACAAGGTGTCTTAGAGATTGGAAAGAAGTATTACTTCATAATGCTTCATCAGGGTGAGAAACCAAGAGCACAGAAATAAAAAACTACATGCTTTTTTGAGGAAAGAAGTGTTGAGAAAGAAACCCATAGGAAAAAATATCAAGCAGTTTTAAAAACTAAAGGCCAAGTGGTGGAGTCTTGTTTGATTTGGTTTGGGGTGTTCTGTTATAAATGCATACATGCTATCTGCTTCCTCTGTTTTGATCCCAATCCACCTTTTTGTCTCTGAGAGTAACCTTTAAAATTAATCAGACCCATCAGCTTAGAAACAAGCTGTAGTTATTCATTTATATGCTCAAATCTTATTATTGCAGCTGCCTGTGTACTCCATTGAAAGTTTTCAGAATGTCTTAGAGGAGGACAGTGTAATTAGTTTCAGAAACTCTAATTTCATGAAACATGATTTGTTTGCCTTATAATTCTATCTTCAGTAGAGATGGGACAAAACCAGTACAGAACTATTGGCACCTGAGTGGCCTGTGGAGCACTCTGTCCTGAACCTCTGTTGGTGCTGCAATCTGCTGATGTTACTTAAGAGGATATACTGCAGAAAAGCGTTCTATGATCTTTATGCTTGTATTCTGCCAGAAAAAAAATACAGAGAACATCCTGCTTAGATGCAATGTGTTTTGCAAACAACATGTAAAATGACAAACATGTAAACAACAGGGTGGGAAGCAAGGTGTGTACCTGTCACACATTGTTCTCTGCACTCAGGAACTGCAGTGTCTAGAGAGAACATAGTATGCTGAGGACAGTGCAGGTCTGGTTCAATATGTTTGCCTTTTAAGAGTAATATGTTATCATCAAGTGTCATAAGCCTTGGTGAGTCCAAATGTCAGCGTTGAAGAGACATTTGTCTTGCAAGTCAGTCAGGTCATTTTGAAATACCTTGTAGAAGGTTAATATATATTAAGGTGGTGTGATTTTGCAAAGTTCTGTGCCTATTAGGTTATCTGTTTTCTTGAGACCACAGATTACATTCATTGAAAACACTGTGTGCCAGAGTCCTGTGCCATATTTCAGTGCAGAACAACCAAGCAGGGTTTTCCGAGGCTTCTTATGCTCTGCAAAGCACTGCAGAGACTTGCCACATCTATTTTGTAAAGCATGCTTTTTCAAACTGCCGGCACTGTGTAGTCCACAGGTAACCAGCTCCATCCGCCAGCCAGCCCGGCTCCCAGGCTGGCTGTAACCACCATATGGTTACATCTATAACCAGAAGGTTACCATCCACATGGTTACTGCTAGCTGGTAGAGTGGAATCTCTGAATGCCTCAGAGTTCCAGAATGTCATTGGAAGCCACACCATTTTAATGAGGTCGTAAATTTCCCTTCTTATGGGTGCAAATGTATAGGGTGGGAATACTTTAAATCTTAATGAGGATTTTACAAAGGGACCATATTCACTAATGAAACATCTTAATTTTAATGGTCAGCACTAAATTCACTGATTAGAATCTGAGTCAGTTGGTGGGCACTGGGCTCTATCCAGAAATAACAATAAAAAATATTCTCCGAGCAAAGTTTAAATATATTTTTATCTGATGATGGCATTTTTATCTGACAAAATCACAGATTTCAGTTTTATTTTGTAAGTTTTCATGCTGTTTGTATTTCTGGCAGAGGAATGTGTGCTGTTGTCCTTAAACTTCTCTCATTTCCATGGTGTTTTAGTCATAGCAGTGTCTCTTCAGACATGCTCACACAATCTGTGAATCCCAAAATGCCATTGCTAATGAAAAACAATTTTATTTTTCTCTTTCATTTGTTTATATCTGGTAATCCACAGCTATGTCTACATGAGCAAATAAAATATCAAGACACATTCTGATGCATGGGAATCATAGAATGCATTGAGTTGGAAGGGACTTTAAAAATGATCTAGTTCCAACCCCCCTGGCATGGGCAAGGATGCCTTTCACTAGACCACATTGCTCCAAGCCCCATCCAGCCTGGCCTTGAACACTTCCAGAGGTGGGGCATCCATTCAGCTTCTCTGGGCAACCTGTTCCAGTGCCTCACCGCACTCTGAGTAAAGAATTTCTTCGTAATATCTAATCAAAACCTTCCCTCTTTCAATTTAAACCCATTACCTCTTGTCCTATCACTACATGCCCTTGTGAAAAGTTCCTCTCCAGCTTTTTTGTAGGCCTCCTTTTGGGTACTGGAAGGCTTCTATTAGGAACGAGATCATTTTACTCCTACATTTTAAAAAGAGTCTCTAGCACAGTATCAGCTTAAACTTGTAGAGCACCTCCAAAGATGTTCTGATTCAGGAGTTCAAATGGGCCAGAAATCACATCCAAAGTCTGTTTTGGTGTATCACAGTATGGATTTGCATAACTGCCAAATGGACTCAGTGCCAGGGCACCACTCTGTGTGATTTAACACTGTAAAACAGCAGAACCTTCTCTCAGCTATGACACTGCTACACATTTAAAACTGCCAGGCAGGATTTGAATTGCAGACGTAAAGTATGAAGTTACCTTGCAAACAACTTATTTGGCCTCAGAGTCACTGTGCTGCAAATAGCATTTCCTCAGTTAGCTGTTTGAAAGCCAGTTAGCCATACTATCACTATATTAATGAGCTCAAATGGGATTTGAAACATCCTATATGGAGGCTTAATATGTGTGGATAACCTGGAACTCTTAGAAACCTTTCATTCACATAGGATTACATGTAAGGCCACGCTGGACATCATTTCACAAGTTAGCATTTCAGGACTGAGAGTAACAGACAGAAAGCAGTAAAATTTCGTTGACTAAGATTCTTCTACTACTGTTACTATTGTTACTAGTAGCACTAGCTAGTATTGATTACAGACCAGATGAGCTGCTACAGACTTGGCCTAATGCATCTGTTGTATCCTACAAAACACTGAATAACTTAAGCTTCTTTACTTACACTGATCTTTAAGAAATAAATTTTAATTATCCAGCTAGTAAGGTGTTCCATCCAAGATGATCTAAATATATCATACTTTCCAAAGCTCCCTCAGATAAGAGGTTCATTATCTTTCATGTATAATTTAGGCTGCCACCTAAAGAGTAAATTACTGAAAATAAATAGATGAGAGGTATATAATTGATGTCAACCTCATGATAATTTTTTTCATCTGCAAAACCACTTATGTGCATAGGTCTGTGAATAATATTCACAATTTTGATCAGTTTTGCCAGGATTATACAATATTTGCTATTTGTATTTCAGAATCTGGCTACTTTTTGCTGCATATTTAATTAATGATAATGCTAGAAGAGCAAGAAAGCTTGGACCTGAATATAGAAAACACTGTATGAACTCATAATTTGAGTTGTTTTTTTTTTAGAGTTTGCAATCTGAATGGTACAGCAGATAAAAACCTCAGGCTGCAACACAGAAAGAAATGGCACCAAATTTACACTATCCCCAGTAAGTCAGCAGCAAAAACTTCCTGCCATCTGGATAATCTCCATCAGCATAGAATATTTTAAATGTACTAGCAAATAACATCCTACAAATCTTTTCATATGTTTCTATATTAAGAGCGAGTTTGTATCAACTTCCTTTTCACTAGTGTTATTTCAGACTGGTGTATTGAAGTGAGGATTATGATTTCCTCAGTGGAAGGGACACTGAAATGTGTGCCTGCTTCTTTATCTCCTTGTATTAGCTTTTTAAAATAAAAAGCAGCACCAGTCTAATTCTAAGAATTCTATCCTTTTTCAAGGGTCATAGCAGTCCCCATTGCTAGTGGTGACTCACCTAAGGGCAAAGGTGTTGCTCTGGGTTAGAGAAGAAAAGCGTCCCCCAGCTAAGGAGAAAAAAACCACCTCAATGGTTCATGCTGAGTGACATAATATGTTTACTTACACAGCACAGTGGACCCAGTACTTTAGCCCCAACTCAGGTACTGGAAGCTACATCAGTGCTGGGTCTGGCCAGGCTAAATAGTTTTGCAGAATATGTCACTTGTTTGCCTGGAGTTAGCTCAGGTATTTGCGATCCTGCTGTGCTGTGTGGCCATGACATGCACCAAGAGTCATCTCATTTCACTTCTGCATATTAAAACTAGCAGTCTAGTTTAAACCAGCTGCCTAGGCTGCCTTTGTACTCAATGGACAAAAATTTGAAACAATATGACTGCAATGCCAGAGTACCAACTATAGCAAATGAATGAATTTTCACTCCCAGAGGAGTTGACAGCCAATGCTAACTGAAAATAGAAAGCCTATGGACTCCAATAGGAACTACACACAGCCGCAAAAATATCAGAACCAAACCCAGAAGATGACAGAACCCCAACCAACTGACTCAAGTGGTGACCATCAGCTATGTAAAAGAGCTTCTCAAACCTCTTTGGACTAGAAAAGGCCCATCAAAATTTGAACTCAAGAGTGCACAGCGGTACAAAACACAACTTCTTCTGACTCACCTACCCAGAAGCCCAGGGGCCTATTTACAGATAGATGAAATCGGCAGGTCACCTGCGGGCCCCAGTCCAGACTGGCTGCTCCTTTGCAGTACACACCTGTGTGTCTGTCTATAGGAACATGCATACTTCTGTTCATACATAAAGAAATGCTATACTGTGTTTCTTCCCACCCACTTATGTCTGTATCATATTTTGTACAGGAAAAATTTTAGGAGTTGATGCTGGGCTGATAAAAGCAATAGGGCAACAGCCCAACTGTTTGACATATCTCACAAACAATGTATATTTAATTTGAAATATTCTTATATATAAATGATATGCTAAAAATAATGCCCAAATAATCAACATAACTAAGTCCTTATTAAAAAAATGTATGTTTGCTACATTGTCCTCCATAACTTTCAGCTAAATAGTACATAAGCTATTTCACACAGAAGCTGAGAAATTTTCCTCACACTTCTTTTGGAGCGATCTTTCAGGAACTCTGGGTTCTCAGAACCCTAAAAAACAAGCCAATAATTCTTCGCTTATTTCTTCCCTTCTACCCTGCTTCTTTTGTTTCAGAAACAAAACAAAAAAGATACACATTTTGTTAATTAAAATTCCTTTTATTTTCTGTATGAATACTGGCTATTGTTACTTTCTAAAATAATCCTTTGTGGATTTAACAAATGTCAGCATTCTGCACCAGCATTCTTGTTTAGAGAGCTCTACAAAATTCAATTAGAATAGAAGCAACCCACTAAGTTGAGCAAATTAGTTATTTGAATACTTTTTTTACATCTGCCTATTATGTAGTGCATCAAAAATAGTTGACTTATTTCTTAATTTTATAATGCAAGCCTTTAGTTAACATTTTAATAAAGTTTAGTTAATAAACTTCTTTAAATTTTCTCTATAGCTACCCTTTTTCAGTCTCTCCGTGTTTAATAATATCATTGTGTTTAGTTTGGGGAATATCTTCATATTCAGGGTCATTTAATACACAGATGAGTTCAGTTTTGTATGCATGAAAAGAGAGGAAAAATGTTCTCCAAGAACGAATGTGACAAATGAGCATATGAGAACATTTTTTCCCCGTAAATATTTAGAGAATGTTTTAAATTTTAATTTAAACCTTATTTTACTCTGTGAAATGTCATAGATAGCAGAAAGGTACAGACTGCACAGCTAAACTATTGGTGCCAATGTCTGCTAAAGATACCTCCTGTGTTTGCTTATACCCATGCAAATATGTAGCTACTCCATGAACCTCTCTAGATTATCATTAAACTTGAGGTTTCATAAGTGTGTCAGGTAAGCACAACAATCAGTTGAGTTATGTACCTATTTGATATAAATTAATTTATAATTAAGCTAAGATCATAGTTAGAACATTGTTTTAAGGAGAAATATGTTATTGAGCAGGAATAAAGATAAAAATATTAATAAAATGTTAAGCTCCTTAACTGGGATGATGAAAACCAGCTTTGATATGAGCTACTTAGAATTTTGCCAAAAGCCAACCAAAATTTACAATAGATGAAGACTTCAGAGTGAGGAAAGAGGTGTTACTTTAAAGACCTGAATCTACCATGCTGGATAAGTCACACAAACTTCTGGTTTCCAATATCCACATAGCCTAGCAATAAGACTGCTTTTTTCAAGTCCCAGACCAGAGGCAAATATGAACAAAACATAAGAACATAAAAATGGCCATATCAGGAAAAATCAAAGATCCAATTATTCAGTATCCTGTCAGCATGGCTAATACCAATGCCTAATATGTAAGAAAAGAAAAGTATAGGAAGGAACACCTTTATTTTGCTGACTGCTGATTTAGAGGCTGAGTTAGACCTTTTTGTGTTTAATTGCCATTGCTAGATCAAACTCAAATCACTTTGTCCAATCTCTTTTTGAGCCAGTATATACATCAGGTCCATGCAGTATCCTGTAGAATGGGTCCCTTAGTTTAAATTTGTACTGTGAAGTACTTCCTCTTGCTTGTTTGCCTGCTAATTGTCTGCAATGCTCTAGTTCTTGCATTGTGGGAACAATGAATAAATCATTCTGTAGTCACCTTTTTTCACAGTATCCCTAACTTTACAGGCCTCAAACATCTCCTTTAGTAATTTTTTTTTCTGAATTGAAAAAATCCTGTTCCACATTCTTCATCATCCATGCTGCAATCTCTTCGTACTTGCTTTAGCTCTGTGTCCTTTCTAAGGCTGTGAGGCCATTAGAGGTGCATCAGAATACATCAGAATAATGATGTTTTCTGTGCTGCTGTGTTATATTATTTTCCTCACAATTGTAGCTTCATATTTTGGGGGAAAGAAAGCCCATAGGAATTTGAGTGTGGAGTCAAAACAGAGAGGAAAAAACATTAAACCACATCTTCAGTTTGAGATGACTAAATAAGAAGTGAACTCTCTTATTTTTTTAACAGCTTCAACACTGTAAAGTACAATGAAAATATTTATTTTCTATTTTGGAAAGCCTTGACACAAAAATCTGTGTTCAGACAGTGACCAACTCTGAGTGCTTGAACTCAGGGACCTGTGCCTCTTTCAGCATACAGTATTTGACTCAGGTACTATGCTTGCTTTGTGTTGCATCCAGCATGGCTGAAGTGTATCAGATAATCCCATTTCAAGTTCACGTATAATTGACAGACAGAAAATTATAAAGTAGGACCATTTTACAAAATGAAACTGTAGGGAAAAAATGGGAAACTTGTTTTGCCTTCCTAAGCAGGAAAGTCTTTGAGTGTAGGTAAAATTTTGTGATGGGATTAAGGAAAATTAGTTGCCAAGATGTTGGCAAAAAGCTAAAGAGATCTGTCAGAGGAAGCCAGCAATCATGGCTGGAGAGAGAACTTAAATGTTAGGTGATAATCATATATAAGTGAATGATAAAACAAAAGCAATTGCTTCCTAGGGTTCACACCAACAAATGACAAAGATCTATATGGAAACTGGAAAACACCGTAAAACACAGGAAAATACCTCAATCTGCAGATTGACATAGATTGTGCAATTAATTTCTACATGAGACTAGGAGAAATCAAAAAAAACCAAATTTCAGTTGGAAGGGGAAAAAACATCTCATTCATGCAGTTCAGGATAGACAGATAAAAATGAATTAAAAGCATGACTGTAGCCACCTACCCAGAAAATCTGTGGCCCATATGGCATAAAGGAACCTGTAGACAAAAACCCTAATGCCTGCAGAGGGATGGTGATCCTAGTGAAAGTCTGCAGGGACATAAGGTCTGAATAGCCATTTACTAGCTCTGCACCCTAGGAAAAGGATTTTTAATATAGGCAAGTACATGAACAGGCCACTTGGAAGACAGATAATTGGTGCAGTAGTTTCCATTTTGAATTCAATATGTCCAAGGATGGGATTTCTTATAGAAGAGAAACAATTTAAAACAGAAAAAGTTAACCGTGAAAGGAAACTTCAGCAATCATATGAAAATTGGGAACATGGGGAAATTTGCAACAATTGCAGCGGAAAACAGACTGAGGACACTGCTGAAGGCAGCTTCAGAAGATTGTGCTGGGAGGGTTACCTTGTGAGATTTGAAGAGCCTCTGAAGAATTCAGAATTTATCCTTTTGGACTGGGTGAAACTAGGAGAGAATGGTACCTGTTTTTATTACAGAGACCACATAGGCTTTGGTTTTATTTTGGACTCCTAGCCAAATGCCCAGGTAACACACATAACTGACATTATAGGAAATTTGACTTTGTTTTCAACTGACTAAAGCATCACATAATGTGGTCATTGCCTTTTCCACTGCCCTGAGTCCCTACTCCACGCTCCCTGAGGTGCAGGGAAGCAGGTCCTTTCAGCTGGTACCCTGACCACCTCTGCCTGCCAGCTGAGGCAAACTCTTGGCACAGAAATTCAACCACTACACTTTAAATCACGACGTCCAGTCACTCTGAGGCAGTAAAAGAGGGAGTCTTTGCTCAGTGACTAAGGTTTAGCAGTTCTGACACCAATCTTTTTTGTCTGTAGTGCTTTTGCAGGTATCCTGCCCGTGGCAGAAGCCTTGGAACTACATGATTTTTAAGGTGTCTTCCAACTCAAACTATTCCATCATCCCATGATTTTATGACTTTCTGTTAATCAGACTAATATTTTCTTTTGTTTGCATGTGCTTTCCCACTATGGTCCTACATACTGGCATCATATCCAAGGTTACTGCTAGAAGGCTGTTTTACCTACACATGAAGGCTGTTTTATAAGACGGCATCATATCTTTGATTCACAGTTTAAACTCAAACATACAAATTGTCACACAAAAGCTACCTAAACACTTTTAAATTAGGAAGACTTAGGCATTTTGTGTCATGGATACCTCAAGAACTACCTCCTCCTTTTGTAATAACTTCACTAGAGAGTGTCAGCTGTACCTAACCTATCAAACAGAAAAGATGTTAAGAACAGGTTAGTTTTAGAAAAGGATCCTTCACTTTCTAATGTATTATTGTTTAGAGATCAGGAATCACTAAATTTTAGGGGAGTCTATGAACCTTTCCTTCTTCCTTAGGATTTAATTTTTAGAAACAGCACTATATGAAAAAATCCTTTAAGAAAATGTAAGAAATTTGTGGAAGATCATAGTACTAAATAAAGTTTGGTCTTTGGGATACTATATTTATAAATCAACTATTTCATTAGAGAGGATCCTTCAGCCTCAGTTTACATCAGGTTCATTTTGAATAAAAAATCTGACTGAGTACTTTGATTGGGCACTGGAGGGGCTGTCAGTCCAAAACACATGTCTGGAAGGGACTTCTTGGGTCATTGGAGTTGCAGGACTTTGGAATCCATGAGGCTTGAAAAGACTTAGCATTTGCAGGTGGCCACGTCTTTATTTTTCAGTCTCTAATCAAGATGCATTAAATGTTTTGTGCCACCCGCCTTGCTTTCCTTGTACTTCCACAGAAGTGCCAAAGGTGCATTAAGCCTCAAGATCTGCTTCTTTGCCACAGTCCTGTTTAGGAAGATTAACTAGTGAGAATATGAGAGGAAACAGTCAAATGCAGGTTAATTGGGCTAAGAAATAATGATGCCGAGGCAAAATAATCTTAGCATCATTAGTGCTGAATATGAAAATCTGGGTAAACAGTCATATCAAAATCAGTTAACAGATTTCTAAAAGAGTTTTGGAGTTCAATAGCAAGGAACACATCTTATCTTCCTTGCAACTGAGATACTTTTAATGACCTTTTCTTTAAACTGCTGCCTCTCAAGAACACACATTTATAATTTAACATTTTATTAAATACTTCTGCAAAATCAAAAGATAATGTACATGCTCTGAATGTCTAAGTGATGAATTTGAGAGTGGAATGAAGTTGCATTCCTGTTCCTTTTATGGTTCTCTGTACGGGCGATTTATTTTCAGAACAAATAGAAGCAACATTGTAATTATCCTTTTATGCTAACAGTTTTGGTATTGTAATAAAAATGTTTTAAAAGGAACACATGGCATTCACTGGCATAAACACTTGTGAAATTGCTCCATTCTGCTTATGCCTGCTTCTCCATTGATATAATTTTCCATCAGTCTGTCTATATTATATTTCTATTACTGCAAGTTATCACTTTTATGAGCAAATACAGTATTGTTTGACAAAATAGAAGGAAACAGAGAAGTCTTGATCTACATTATTTAGATCATGTTATGTAATTGATTGCCACAAAACTTGTTAATTCTAATTTAATATGACCAGATAAAGTAAAATACAATAATGTTCAGAAAAGTATCAAAATATCGTGTGTTAATAGATGGGATATAACTCAAAAGGAGTATGTTTTTCTGGCATTATAAGACAAAACAGGGTGCAAAAAAGTCTATGAAAAGTAAGTTTACTGGCATAATATTAATGCTCATCAGATGATATGAATGAAGGTTCAACATTCATTCAGGAAGTGGGAAGAGCACCAAGTGTGCAGAAAACCACATTTCTGTCAAAACAGCCAGGAAGCTAGTGACATAACAGAGGTTCAGGTTCAGCAGAATAATTTTAGGCACTCAGTACACTCTACACATCAACCATGCACAGGACTAATCTTCTAATAAAAGTTAATTCCACTGAGCTCTACCCCATCTGACAATCTTATATTAATTTCTCCATCACTGAAAGAGTATCCCCCCAAAATTTCTTTTCAGAATGTTCACCTTACCTCCCTTGTTGAACTATAATAATCCAAATATTTTTTTCCATGAAGTATAGTGGTATACATGTATATGTAGACAGACTGAGTGAGCAAGAGAACAACCCTCTTCTCTTCCCACAATAAACGTTCTTCCTTTCCCCTCTTTTCTTTTATGGAGACAAACCACTTTTTTTATGTGCTCCATTGTTTTCTAGCCACTGAACAACCATGTAACCCAAACCTGAGGGCCTAAAACTGTAAAAGAGAGATTTTTACCTAAAAGAGAAATCGTTTACCTAGTTTATAAATATGCAAGGCTGTATTTTGTAATGGAGCAAAGGAATTTACTCAAAAACTATGTGTAAGCAGGTATTGATAATACGCTCCTTGCCATGGTCTACCCACAGCTGTGAACATAATTTTCTAGTTTTTCTTCAGTCTGAACACTATCCGTGCATCTAGCTTAGCTGTGAGAGTGAAAAGAAAAGAAGGAACCTGATGAGGAACAAAACTGAGTTAGGACAAGAGGATGAATCATGAAGGGTGTTGAAACTGAGGACACTGAGGTTAAATTTATGGACGTACAAAGGGAGAAGGTCTGTCAGAGCAGTAGGTAGGGAAAATTATTTTTACCTACTAAGTACAGGAGGGTGTGCTGACAGACAGGAGAAACCCAAACATGCTGGGCTGCAGGACAGAGCTGTGTATACGGCACAGAACACTACAGCACAAGAATAGAACTTGACTACTGGTGGGAAATGGTGTTACTGTAAAATAGTGTTTGCCTCAAAAAATTCATTGTTTGCAACTTTCTTTACAGGCAGGCCAAAACTAATCTCTTTTTGCCCAATATCAAGTCTCATCATTCCTGTGTCTGTCATATTCCTTCTTAGTAAAATTAAGTACTCTGCGCTTATGAAGCTAAGCAAGGATCTACAATTAAGTCCTGAAGAAAGTAACACGATAAAACGGCTCCAGGAATAATCAGTGGTGAAATCTTTAATTTAATTTAATTAGATTCAATTTAATTTAATTTCAGTCATTCTTTCAATTGATCTTCTTCCTGCTTAGGACTTAGGCTTTTGCAAAACAAAGCTTTGGTGTGTTTTCAATCTGGTAAATAGTGGGTGGAAGTAACAGTCACCATTAAGAAATCAATTCCATGCCTTCATGTAAACCTCACTCTTCCTTCTTGGAGCACTTCTGTGGCCTTCTTCACTCATGACAGAAATGTATTAAATTTTGCACGTGATCTGCATATGGAGAGGGACCCATAGATGGTCCCTGAAGCTGTCTCTTGACAGATCAAAAGAAAAGAGTCCCATACCCTTTTAATGCAAATTTATTACAAAATAAACCAAAGAACTACCATGGTGCAGAAGAACTTGCATGGAAGAGTCAGAAATCAAGCTGTTGTTTGGCTTCCAGAGAAAGCATAAGTGTAAGCACTGTTATATGGTGACTTTCTCATCATGTCTCAGCTTGGAAGATGGGAATGGAGTTCAGTTAGAATAATATCTATCACATATACAGAATATATCACTTTTCATCAAGAGAATTACAGAAATTAGAAACAGAGAAGTCTGTTAATCTAGCTACCCACTGCCTATGCCAGAGCAAGTGTGTACACTCTCAGGAAGCCCATTCAGGAAAGGAGCAAAAATTCTATCACCATGAAGCTATTAGTTTCTGTATGTTGCACAAAGAAAGGAGCAAAAATTCTATCACCATGAAGCTATTAGTTTCTGTATGTTGCACAAAGAAAGGAGCAAAAATTCTATCACCATGAAGCTATTAGTTTCTGTATGTTGCACAAAGAAAGGAGCAAAAATTCTATCACCATGAAGCTATTAGTTTCTGTATGATGCACAAATTGCATTTTTAAAAACAACTCAGCCTTTCTACAATATACTATTCATTGTTATGTTAGGAAGACATTAATTTACTGGCTTCACTTACACACATTTGGCTTTAAATTTGGTTGAGAGCCCAGTTCATGGCATAGTCCCTCAGAAAGACATTGCAGACTCCATGACCAAGCATCCAAGCCAACTCACACATCCAGAGCCCAGTGCTCAGCCCAGAAGTGAAAAGTGATGGTGACAGTGAGAAAAGCTCAGTTTCAGGACTGAAATATACCACCAATCTTGATTATCCCGTCCCGATGCACGAAGAACCCAGCAGTGCCCAGTGCTGCAGCCAGGCAGGGTCACTGCAGCTGTCCAGCACAAAAGCCAGAGGTGTAATTCCTAGGCAACCCCTATGTCTTGGGGTGATCCTATGACCATACTGTATTCCTCATGGCCTGCTTGATTCCCCACTGCCTGCTTGATTGTACCTGATAGTGTACCTTTAAATTGCAAAGGGGGGAGAGAGAAGCCGAGAGAACTCTTCAACGCGGCCAGCTTGACCTTGCATCTAGAATGTTTTGCATTCTTTTCTCTCCCGATTCTGACAACATTTGCTGGTGAGAGGACTTTTGCTCTCTAGTCTCTTCGGCTTTCAGCGGAGAAGGGACTGTGATCTGCCTCAGCGGCTTCTTTTCCTTTTTGGACTATTTTTGGCTTGCTTTTCATGCGCGACCAGCTACCATCTCCGGACCTGCTCAGCGGGACCCTCCAAGGGGGATCGTCGGACCCTGCCTGGCCCGGCCCGGCCCAGCTCAGGACTGCAGGTTTGACCTATAGAAAGAACTCTAAAATCCATAGTCCTCTTTTAGGGGATGAGGGAGGGGGTTTCAATATCCTTTTTTGCTCCGTGACAGTGGGGGGCTCTGTTTGTTAAATAAATAGGTTTTTTCACTTTCACTCAAGAAATTATCGAGAGAGAGAGAGAGAGAGACAGAGAGAGAGAGATGCCCCTCTCAGGTTGTTTCCTCCTGGATTTGTGTCCAAACCAGCACACCCTAGTAAAAGGTTCTCACACAGTTACCTGTCTGCCTATGTGGACGTTCTTCTCCTCTTACTAACTTTTCAACCTATGAAACATTTTCGTTTACATTCCATGGTAGATGGAGGTCTCACAGGTATTAACTTCCTATGGGTTTAATGAAAAGGAGGAGCCCGAGCTCGGGTTGGACTGTGCCAGTCCCCATTTGCACAGCTTGTCTCCCACAGGAGGGCATGAGGGAGGGAGGTAAGAGACCTCCATGGATTTAGGGGGTTTGAATGACAGCTGCAGTATGCTGAATAAGAGATGTGATATTTTTGTTGCAACTAGAGGTGTAGCCTCCAATGCTTCTAATAGTGGTAGAACAACTGAAGTTAGGAAGAAATAAAAAACTTAAAATATGTACAGAGAGAATACATATATGCGTAAATATGTGCGTTAATTAGAAATCAGTGACAGAAGTGTGTACCACTCAAACATTTAATTAACATTTAATTTAATGTGTAAATCAGGTATGCTTTGAGACTGTTGAAGCTAAATTTATTTCAAATAATCAAACATTTTCTCTCTACTTTTCATTATAAAATTAAAAGAGATATTTCCAAAAAACACCTTAAGGTAACACAAAAATCCAGATGAACTTTTAAATCAAAATAAAAAGAGAATTTAACACAGCGGTCTTACTTTTTTAATACGTTGAGGATGGCTTTGTGAAACTATAACCTCATTTCCTGTCCCCAACAAAGCAGTGATTTTCAATTACTATTTTTGCTTACTAGAAATGACAATAATTTTTTATTATTAAATTATTTTAATATTAATTATTTAATAATTAATATTAAAACCAACAGGGGATACAGTGACAATAGATATTTACTGAGCCCAAACAACAGCAGAAAGCTAATTAAGTCTTACCAGGAATGGGGAAGAAGAAAGCATAACACTGAGGAAAGAAAAGGAATTGCTGAGTTGCTCATGTACTCTGCTTTCTCAGGATTGCCCCGGTCACTCCAAGCAGGCCTACACAATTCTCCTTCACAAACGCTTTTCTCTTTTGCTATAATCTTTCCCAGCTGCTAGTCTTCCTCCAACTCCCTTGTTCTCAATTCCCACACTCGAATGTGCAGCCAGAGCCATGCTGCCATTTAGTGCCCTCCCGTGTGTGCCTTCTTCTCCCTCTTTCACTGACATAATTGCTCAATTTCTCCATACTCCACTTCCCTCACCTCTTGACTTTCTCTCACATTAAAGTCCACGTTGCTGCGTCCTGCTGTGGTTCATCCTCACCAATCACTTCTGCTCTCAGACTGTGGCTCATCTTTGTTGAAAGTCTTCTCGACAGGCTCCCTGCTACCAGCCACCGACCCTGAGCCCTTATCCTGGACCTGTACGCCTTTACTAGACAGATATACCTTGCTACCTTCCTTTGATACCAGTATTATCCTACTTCCATTCATACTGATTTAAGACCCACGTATTAAAGACCTGTTTTCATAGAACAATTGGTAGAAGAGCTTCTTCTTAATATTTTAAATTATCAACTCTTTTTTTCTCAAATCTAAACAATTCCTAGGAGGTCACTGTTTTCATATCTGATATCATATCAAGGATACTTACTTCTAGTGAGATCCAAACTCTCTGTGCTGAAAGCAAAAAAGCAACCAAATATGTTCACATCTTTTGTGTTTAAACACTGGATAGACATGCCATAACTCAGGATGAGAGATGGAGAAAAAGCAGGAGTTGAAGGGCTGAAGGTGGAACTGGAAAACGCAGTTAACTCTGCTAAAGGGAAGGAACTTAAATTAGCTGGAAATGGCTAACCAACTACCTACACAATATTTTCATACGGAAACAGAATTCTTGGTGATATGCCAAAAATTTACATGGAAAATGAGTTCAAGGATTTTAATGAGTTTTACCTGTGTGATCACTGACTGTGATTTCAGCCACTTCTATCCTGTCCACACTTAGATATATATGTGTGTGTAAAAGAAAAAATTAGGAAACACAAAGCTGTAAATCAGAATAACAAATGTGGAAAGAGAGGCTGCAATAGGATTTATAGGTAGGTATGTATTATGAGCACATGGCTCTGCCATCTACCTTATCCTCCCCAAGTTAATTATTTTAGTGGTCTACTTATTCATATGCAGATGAAATTAACCAAGGCATTATAAAATTGTAAGGAGTTATGGACAGTGCACACAGACAAATAAATCCTCCATCATGTAGGGGTGACTGCACAAAACAAATTTTCTCAGGCTGTATTTAAAGTACCAGAGACTGTGATCATTTTATTTATCCTTATAGATATAACCTTAAATGATCATAAGATTGAGAGCTTTAGAGGTCTTTCCAGAAGGAGATCTTCAGGTCCCTTTCCATATATGCTGCATACCTTCAAATGCCAGGTAAGTATAGGATGACACTAAGGTCAAATCAAATAACAAAAATTTTCTTTCTTAATCCTGAAGAGCTTAGAATATGCAACTTGGACAAAACTGGCACATGCTTAGATTCATCTCCCCACTGAGAAGAGATAAGCATGGTTGTAAAATCCAGGATCCAGCTTTAACCATCTGAAAAAAATTCATTTCAAAATTGTAAAGAATTCTTTTCCCAGTAGGGTTCTGTTCAACAATTCCTATAATCAGCCAAGACGCTGCAGGAAAGCATTTGCTTAAATGGAATTGCAAAAGGCGTGCAAGTTAATGACTTCTACTGAGCACTGAGCACTTCGACTTCTTCGTAAGAAAGCTGCTGAAATTATTGATCTGTGTCCTTCCATGCAGCCTGACCTCTGATGGGTACCTGCTGCTGGCAGCTGGCTTTGGCAGTGCAGTAACAGAACACGAGGAGACTCTCAGCCTGCACACTGCTGAGAAGTGGTGCTTTTAAAGGTAACTCCTGAGGCAATGTGGTCTTTGGCCGCTGATGGAAACGGCACAGGGAACAGTTTTATCCAGACTTTTGTGTGTATTATTTAACTGCAAGTAAACTGCAAGACACTTAACTGTAGTTAATTTTCTAAGCTTCCTGGCATTTCTGTCCGTTTCCTGATGAAGACATGACTTTGGCTGTTGATTAGGTGGCAAAGTTAAACCACAAAGCATAGCGATGGCAGCAGTGACAGAGATGAAGAAGATTCATTTAATTCTTGTCTCATAGTGGTCTTACCAAAGAAAGAGAGCAGAAGAGAAACGGGGTTGCTTGTGTGTGAAAAGCGGATTCACATGTCTTCCTCCCCTTTGTGAGGGTCAGAATTCCTCAAATGAACTACTAACTTAAGTGGAGCTACTCATATGCTTATTAGTAATCACTGTACTTAGCTAATTTCCAACATACATAAATAATATTCAACCTCAGAAATAAAATCAGAATGTCTTTAAAGCAGACAAACAACGAAAAGTCTGCCTAAACTTTTTTCTTCCTTCAGATTACGCAGATTCATACAAACCAATTTTATTTGCATCCTCTGGATGGGAGCTCAATTTTCAGTCACTAATGCAACTCATGGCATACAGAGATTAGGACCAGAAATTTTTCAGTTGTATACAAACTCGACCAAGGAACAAACCAAATTCTTGCTCTGTAGATA
The DNA here is from genome assembly GCA_013398955.1 of Callaeas wilsoni. NCBI lineage: Eukaryota > Metazoa > Chordata > Aves > Passeriformes > Callaeidae > Callaeas > Callaeas wilsoni. The sequence goes on from VWPU01019207.1 coordinate 24,107, forward strand.
TGTCCAAGAACAACAGGGAGGTCAGCACCGCTAGTAAAACAAGAGGACATAGCAGCTGAGAAGGAGTGACAGAACAAGGATAGCTGATAGCAGGGAGAAGTTCTTTCTCCTGTTCAAGAAAAAGAATGCTTTCATGTAGCAGGCAATGCTTTTCACTAGACCTTCAATGCTATTTTTCTGATCTTCATATATCATAGCATATTTCTATGCTGTATTGAAAAATAAAAAGTAGAATATTGCCTTGCTGGAACATGTAATTTACAAATTTTAGAATATCTAAAATAGAAAGTTTCTATAGAAGTCAGCTTTATTTTTTTAATGTGTTACTATTTTATCTTTTCTACATAAATAGTTAAATTGGCAGTGCCTTTACACTGCAGGTTATACACAAAATATTGCATTAATTTAAAATTTTTAAAAATATTTAAGATATCCACCTTATGAAAAAATGCATAATGCTCATAGGTATTAATTAATTTAGTTACTCAGAGGGAAGTAATTTTTCCTTCACAGTACAAATTTGTTCTTGACAGGTCTTACTGCAGCAAATAGTAACAAGAACAGTACTTATTACTGTGAATATTTTCAATTAAGTCTCTACATGATCTCATAGACTGAGTTAAAAATAATTTTTGCTGGCACCAAATTCTAACCAGACAAGGGCAAACCCAAAATATTAGAGTACTATAGTTACAAAACTGAATAAAATCTGATTGTAACTTTTGGAGCAGAGATTTAATTAGTATAAGAACACATATATAGTTTAACATTTCATATTGTAATGAAATGATCATGACAATAAAAAATTCAATTTCATTCACACAAGTACTTGCAAGCATAGAAAAACCTCCTAAAAGTAGATATAAAAGGACAACCCCTCTTCCCACTGTTAAGGAAACTCTTTTGATTACTTTACCAAAAAAATATAAGACTGCTAAAAAAATGTCTCCCAAAGGATCTGTTTATCTTATATAGATACACAAAGAACCATGCACAAATTATTGAGGTGACAAGGAAAAAAGTAATTTTTTGCATTTGTTAAGGGGCAATTCACCTTTTCCTAGATAGACTGCATTACAAATGGTTTGCAAACAGCTTAAATGTTTTCGTCCTTCTATGAAATGTTCGCAATGACAATTTTTTGCTTCTTAATATACTCCCTGAGCAGGAAAAGAGAGTTTAACTGGACTCACATATGCCTAACAGTATTAGAGAAAATCCTACCACTTTGTTCAAGCAACACTCCAAAGGCAATAACAAAACCTGTACTGACATTTAAGAAAAAACATGGAGGAATTCCTCGGTTGTAAACTACCAAAATATAAAATACTGTATCAAAAATACACAGTTCACCACTGCATTCCTTGAGCTAGATTCTCATGTTTCCACTTAATTTAGATGCACTTGGGATGTCTTTAATCTATCCATTTCCTTAGTATCCATTGCCAAAGCATACTTTCTCAAATTTTAAAAAAATTAAAACTTTAGCCTGGAGTTCTCCAATAGCATAATTAAGAAGCACAATGTACAATCCAGAAGGACAGAAAAACTAATTTCACAAAATCCTTTTCATTGTGCTAAAACAGAAAGCAGAGTATTGACAAGTTTTAGGTTTATATTATGGCACTCCATTGACTTCTGCTGGTCATAGGTAACTTCTCTTTTCTGTTCTTCTCTTATCCTCCCCTGTGTTTGTCTCACTTCCCTGAACAGACTGCAAGGTCACATATGAATGAAAAGCAGTTTAATATTAGATACAAGTCCCTAAAATTCACAGGAATCTGTCATCTCATTCCAAAGTAAAAAAACTGGAAAATCCTGCTCATAGCCCCAGTGGTGCATAAGTTCCTCAAATTCAGTATTTTTATCCTAATTTTCCTTCTAATTTTGATTCTGTACAACTGACTTGCCACCATGGAGATGGCAGGGGCCTATCCTACACATGCGCATTCAGAAAACACAGGTCCTGCACGTTCTGCCTCAGGAACACATCTGGCAAGGTTTAAAAATGCATCTGCAGATCCTGGCTCAAGAAATGTAGTTTTGACCACTGCCTTCTTTTATTACATCCCTAGAGCAGCAGAGACCAAATGTCTCTCTCATATTGCAAGGTGGTTGGTTCCATCTAAGCAAGATGTATCTGTGATTGGTGATCTGTGTTCAGAGCCCCTCCCTTGCTGAAGGAAAATAAAAAGTTTTCCAGTTTCTTGGAGAGTACCTGGCATACACCATCTGGCACATACCTGAGATGCACTATTTTGCAAACTGAAGTTTTTGCTGGCACCCAAAAAAAGAAAAAGGATGAGCCAGTATGACAAATAAAGCACGGATAAGAGACTAGCCTGTAGGCTAATAGTTAGGGTAACTTGATCATGAGCAAATGGTTCAGCTTCCTGATCCAATGGTTGCTTGTGTATTTTCTGGGATTCATCAATGGTACACTTGACTGATTTTAAGTTACTCTGTAAATATAATTTCTCCTGTAGAGTTCTCTGTTAAGAGTTTACTGTTAGCGGCACATGTAAGTTTTGGGTGATAGCATCATCACACTTGTTCCATGGAAGGCAAAGCCAGTCTAAAGAGTCTGGGGATGCACTCTGAGTCATAGCCCAGTTCATTATACACAAAATGCCTGGAAATATGAATAGCACAACTGGATTCTCAATACCTGAATGATTTCCCACAAGCTGTACATCCTGTGGTGTGTTTAAAAGCAGAACTTCTGTAATTTTTCCCTCCCCATTTTATCCGATGGAGACCACGGATTGCTCATGTTTATAACACAGGCACAGCAGCCAGGTGAGATGGGCAACAGGAGAGTGCAGTCAAACTGAACTTCTTTAAGACAGCAACATCCATGTAACTTGGATACCAGTCGAGGACAGAGAGTTGTTCTAAATTAGTCTGCACAGCATTCCTCTATTACCACCTTTTCTTTTGAGGTTATTTTCATGATTTTTTTACTTTCAGGCAATTATTCTATAAATTCACTTCTATCCTTAGAAAAAGAATTCAATTTATCAAAGGTTTATTAATAATATTATCGATAGCATGGGTAGTGTTAAAGATATAAATTCAATATTAAGATACAACTTGCCAAAAGACACTTAATATTGCATTCCATTTAAGTACAAGGAAAGAAATCCTGTATTATTAGGAAATGTTAAATTTAAAAAATATGCAGCCCTAATGAATCTGTAAATATAACCATAATATTTCTTTATTTTTGGTGTGCAAACCATGCCTCTGATAACTGTTCAACAGCAAAGAACTACAGCTCTCTTCCTGCTGGCCTTTGGAGATCTGAAGTAAATCTCCCTTCACAGCACAATGTTATTTAGTGATGATGGTGCACAGAGCAATGGATAGATTAATATTGTCCTTCTAGAACAATACAAAGAGTAGTCATTGAGGTGGCTATATACGAAAAATTATTTAAACAGAGAAAGAAAACCTAACTGAATTTTCTTCCTTGAAGTATAAACTACATATGTACACAGAACTGTAACTACAGATAAGTATCCCAGACATTTCAGGCAAAGTGAAAACTGAATAATTGCCAAGGTATGAGATTGCCCTATAAAGTTCTTTTCACTCTCAAGTTTCAGTAGAATGAAATCAGAGCCTTCTTTCACAGAAAAATGAAAAAGAAATTCACATATATTATATCACATGTTAACTAAGGGATTATGAAATCCCAAAAGGAGTTTTTAAATGGAAACTTTCTTAAGGAAAGCCTAAATTTTTCCTTATGTAACAACACAAAAAAACCCAAATTTTGTTTACTGAAAAAGCAGAAATAAAACAGCTTTATATTTTGGGGTTTTTTATGAGATGTATATTTTTTTTAGCAGGGATCTTATGAGAATTCTTCTGCTCTGAAAAGGAAAAATAGTTTAGCAGTATTCTTACCAAGAAAGATCACCCTACATTTCTCTCTATTTTTACCTTCAATTATGGAAAAAAAAATCTTGTGGAAGGTCAAGCTAAATGTTCTGATCTCACTTAGAACTTTCTCCTTTTTTTCCCCTTATTAATGAGTTCAAGCAGTAATATATGGAACTTTCTTTTAAAGTAAGGAAACACAGAAATTCATTTTTTAACGGTAAGTAAGGATTTTTAATATCATAAATGCCTACAGTCAGGGAGATTAGTTTTACTTCTACCACAGGCACATGGAAATCTTACAGGTGTGCACCTCACTGAGTTGATACCTATATTACAGAAAAGTCTGGTGAGTTATTTGTGACTGAGGCAGTATGGCTCAGTTGGTGTACATGATCTGCACCTTTTTTCCTAAAATTAAGCCTTTTATTCTTACTCCCTAGTCTTACCACAGGGCTTCCTTCTCATCTGCCTGGAATTTCTCCTCATATATGGCATAAGGTGTCTCCCACACTTTGTGTGTGAGAAATGCCTTCCAGAGGACTTCTATAAGATCATAGCTAGCATTGGCTGGAGTTCAGTTCTGGCATCTCAACTCTATGCTTGTTTTCACTGCATCCATCTCTCAGGAAAGCTTTGTGAACACGCAAAGACTCAAATATACACCTACTTCCTCTACAGAAAATCTGTTAAGGAGAGTTGCATGAATTTTGTACTGACATATCTCCTTTCCTAGTCTTTTCCTACATGTAGAGGAAAACAATTTAAAAACAGAATTTAATGACATTTAAAGCCCTTTTAGTTTGCAATTAGAGTCTCTTTATTTATTAGCATGCTTTTCAGAGTTTATTTAGTAAAAGCTGATTAATGCGCTTGGTAATGTATTTATTATAATGATGCTTTCTCTTTGGTGAAGGATTCAGTTCACAATTCTCAATGAGTAAGATAAATTTGCCCTAATCTCTTGTCAACTGCTAATCCTATATTTCTATCAACGTATTATGTGTTAATTTTGAAAGTAAATCAGATTACACATCAAGAATATTGATGCAAGTGTAATACTACCCATTAAAGCAATCTATTACATTAGCAGTCTGTCTCTGGAATAGGAGAGGAAATAAACCCCCAAACAAATGGCTTGTTTCAAATTGCCTGTGTTATAGATACGATTTTAAAAAAATTAAAACACATCTCCAAATTAAAAGTAGTGAATGATAATTTCAGTTGCCATTTTGACCACATAAATTAATTCTAGGGATAGAAAATAACAATGCCTATTATGTAAACAAATACACTTTTATTCAGTAAATTGTATGCTTACCATATACTGTCTCACTTTAGACAATGAAAGGCAGTCAATGTAGTTTTTCCTTTAGTTACCACGATTCCAAGTGATTAATCACCCTCTTTTTAATAGACTGATGACTGTATGTGTAGTAGAAGACTGTTTTTATATAACTCAAATTTTGAATTGAGAAATGTGAAGTTCTATACCACATCAAGACCAGTGTTACCAATAGATTTCCCTCAATTATTCCATAAGTTGAGGAAATTGCTCTACAGGCTATGTCATTGGTTCCTAACAGACATGAGACTGTTCTACTTATTAGTACAGCAATTCAGACTGCAGTTTCAACACCCTACCAACCATATAGAACCCAAAATTTGGTTTTTAACACAAGCAAAATAAAATCTCACTCAAACTTTTTGCTCTGAGACCTAGTTGTCTTACATGTCTTCTAAGATGTAACCATGAAATATCAAAATTTCGAAATACTTTAATCTCTTTTCACTTTGGACCTCTCCAGAATTTGTTAAAATGGAAATGCCTCTTTTTTATGAAAACTATTGAATTCACACAACATCAATCACCATTTTGTTGGCACAGAATCAACTGCTATTTGTACTTTTCCGACAGAGAACTGTAACTTCAGTAATATATGGTGAAGTTTAACCCCAGCAAAATTGTGAAGGATGTCAAAAGATCTCATAACACGGTCTCAAAATTCCACTGTTACAGCCCTATAACTTCATGGCACATATGGCATCTTAGCAAGAGCTCTTAGGTGACATGGAGCAACATGTTGCAACAAAGCACGTGCAGTTCAGGCAGCGTCAGTTGCCCCCCAGCACCACCTGGTACGTTTGGGTGTGCAGGGCCCTCCGGAGAGCGGCACTTTGGAGCAACACTCTCCGGAGACACGCGAGGGCATTGATTTCATCCAAACGTGGTTACACCTCTCTGCAGGCATTACTGCACTGGTCACTCGCAAGTCATGCTTCCTTTTTACATCTCTTCTAATAGATCCCATCTATTGTAATCGCATACCCAAAGACATCACGAGACTCAGTGTCCGAGAGTGCGCTGGACCCTGTACCGGTGACTGAACATACATACGTGATGTTTTAGTATATATGATGCATGGAGTGCCCCAGATTCTGAAAACATACATTAAACTGATTGGGCTCTTGGATATAATCAGCCTACAAACACAATAGGTCTTGGCCAACTAAAGAAAAGACGGAATATTTACCTCGCTAAAAGAGAAATGTCAGCTAAATAAGGGAACTGAAAGCACCCAGGTATCTGCCTGCCAGAGACAGTGCATGTAAATTGAAAGGGGTGCCTAAGACTGCATAATAAGAGGACGGCAAAGATTTTACTTTTTAATGAAATATAACTGAGAATTAGGTCTGCATCTCTATAGCAGTCTGATCATCAGTTCCCTCAGGGCTGACCAGCAGGAAAACAATTTCATTCCAGATATGAATAGCTAAGCCTGTTAAGAATTGCATTTTGCAGTCTATTTTCCTCTGTAAAGAAAGCCGTCTTTTCCACTAGGAAGAATGCCTATAGAATCAGGACCTGAAGGTTACAACATAAACTCCTTCTAACCCATCAAATGTTAGCTTCTAGAATTGATTGCTTGACTCATGAATACAGAGTACACCTTTAGCTATTTTCTGTAGCACTGGAAAGGTAGAGGAACCAGAAATAAAATAAATTCTAATTTATTTTGCTACTCTACTCTCCAGTATCTTGTTGTTTACGGAAGTATTAAGTAAAAGCTACCTTAAGTAAAATTACTTTTGTGTCATGCTCTTTACCCATAAAACAACTGTTCCTACCTGAAAAGGAGTACAAACCAGAATAAAAAATACATTTCTGCATCTATTTTGAGTGTCAACTTCTTAGCACTATGACAAATAATAACAAGAAATAATATAAAAATAATTTGAAAAGACATTTAAAATTGACCTTATAAGGCATGTCTTGTAAGTCTGATACACAGTCCTGAAAACAGTTATGATGACCTACTTTTAGAAAAACTTCTGGCATAGATTTTGTTATAAAATATGAATGAAGTAAACCACTGAAGTAAAATTATACTTTATAAAACACTTGAAAAAACTTTCACAGATACAGATAGTCATTTCTACACTGATTTCCAAATGAGCACACAACTTTCTACAGAAGTAGTGTTATCTTCTGATATTGGTATGCTTTTTCAAGCCTGATATGTAGGGAGATACTTAGCCAGCCCATTGAATGATGTGATATCTTCAGAAAGTACCTAAGAAACTTTTACACTTTAACCAGTTTCTACATGGTACCAGTGCCCTGACACCTAAATATCTCCTGCCTCTCAGTTCCAGAAAACTGTACTGACAGGACATCTACAGGAAATTAGTGCTTTGTTTCATGATTGTACCAATACATGATTCCTTGTGCAGGCACCTACCACCTGAGAAAAGGAACATGATGAGACAAAACAGAGAAATTTATAAATTCATTAAACACCTTAATTGCAAGTTTTAATCCTCTGGTATTAACGTACAATGCTGGTGTCCAACATTTTCTGTACGATGTACCAATGGATGGAAACAGAATGGTTTGGGTTGGAAGGGACCTTAAACACAATCTAGCTACAACCCCCCTGCAGAGGGGGCAGGGACAACCTCCACTTGACCAGGTTGCTCAGAGCCCCATCTAACCTCGCCTTGAACATTTCCAGGGATGGGGCATCCACAGCTTCTTTGGGCAACCTGTTCTGGTGTCTCACCATTCCCAGAGTGAAGGATCTGAAGACATGCAAGATATTTCCTCATGGTGTGACCTCACCCTCACCGACCCAACAGGCCATCACGTTGTGTCACTGTACACACAGCACCATGCACACACCTCATCCAGGGGCTGACATGTGGCCACAGGCCTGCTCACCACAACGACCGATGCTTGTGTGACCCAGCTATTTAAAGATGCTTGTGCCTGTCCTGTAGGAGCAGCCACGTGTGGCCATCAGACAGGGCCCCTTGGAGATGCTTGTCAAATAGAGCAGCAGGAGCCGGTGTGCCATAACAGCTCTGCAAAACAAGCCTCAACCCTTACCTGTATCCCCATATCCAACCAACACAAGGGGCTTTTTCAGGAGATGGCAGCAGGAGCTGCACTGGCCGCTCTCGTCGGGGCCAGGCACAGGCCAGCCCGGAGCACAGGCTGTCCCAGAGAGCAGCCAAGGGAGAGGGGCTGCCAGCCACAGCCATGCAGGCTCCCCGGCTCCTGCCGCTATTCTAATAGCACTCACTCAAGAGTTACAGCTCCTCACTAAGGAGTTTGTCAGAACACCCTATTCAGAGCCAGTGGGTCTAAAGACTTTGAGTATTCTTTGAGAGAGTTACATTTCACATTTGTCCCTGACTTGAGCATCTAATCAGTCATTGGACAACTGATTGGATATAACAGAGAGAAAAACTTCAGCTTAAAAGTCCCAAATAAACAAAGACAGCATGGTATTTACATCAAATCTAGACCAGACATACAATACAGATTCTCTCTAGTGCTGAGATATACTTGAGCAATGTACAAAGAGCTGACATCCTTCATTTAATAGCTTTTATGGCAAGAGAGACTAGATTAGATCACAAAAAGTAATGTAGGGCATTGTATATGATTTGATATTCAAATGTATCTGTACAGTTACATAGCTCTGTACTATCACAAGACAAAAATTTAGATTTCTAGGTGAGCAAGTGATTAATTTTTTTTCTTGCCTAACCAGATACTTCCCAGATTTGTCTAAAGGTGATTTCATCTTTTATCGGTCATTCATTTCAAAGAAAACAGAAATGTACATGAACCTGCCATTTCCATAACATGCAAGTGAGCTGGTAAAACACAAGATTGCTGCAAAGACTTGTCTACTGGTGGAGTCATCACTGTCTGCATGATATTCAGACCTTCCTCTATATACATGCTTTCTCTTCTTCATTCCCTCCTGTTTCATGTTGTATTCAGTAAGTCACACTGTCAAGCTCGCTACCCTCTTCTGCACTGTTACCCCTCCTTCATTCCTTTCTTAGTTCTACTCTTTACAGTACTTGAAATCCTGCCCACACCCCCCAAAAGTTTACTTAAAAAAATTACCACAGTTTCTTACAGTGCAAATCATTCTTTTGCTCCATTTTGTTGTACATTAAAACTCTTTGCACTTTGGTTTGGAAAGAACTGAGAAATCTCTTATCCGTGTTTGAATGGTGGTTAGCAGAATGAAGATCTTTACATAGGACCTCACACAGCAGGGCACTGTAAACTTACATTGAACCATATGACAACATCGTAACAGTTGTTCTTAAATACTGAGCATACCATGTATCTTCCGTATATACCTTGAAATATATTATATATATGCATACTTATATAAATTGCTTAAATACTTCTTTTATATGAATGTTATTCAAATGCAAGTAACTTTTTTCCATGTAAAACACACTTGTCCTGTACAGTGTCATTATTTGACATTGAGCTTTTCAGAGTGCATTATATGGATTTTCCCCAAAATAGGAAGAAATAGAAAAAAAAGTGTAAGATTTTAAATGCTTTAGACATCAAAGCAGAAAAACTCTCCATTTTCCTAGGTAGCACATTTCAGTATCCAATTTGAACTGAGAGAAACAGGAATGAGGAAAACTTCTATGGATGGCGAATATGCTTGTAGGCTGAAAAGAAAGTAATGAAAAAGCAATAAAAGATTTGCACTAAAGTAATATAACATATAATTTTGTTCAGGAAAATAGTTTTGTTTCAAAATAAGATTGCATGTTCAAAGGTGTAAAAACCTCAAGTTGAAATACGCAAATGCTATCTGTGACAAAAGCAAAGGCATCTTGCAACATTTCAGCGACACTTCACAAACTGCTGTAAGGACTCCTCCCCCAAATGGAAGTACAGCTCATGTTGGTTCCTGAAAAGCTGAAAAGTAGGCATTAGTGTATTAAGCAAGTTCCAGCAAGCAGAAAATAAAAGCTTCACTCCAACCTGAAAAGGATCTTTGCTTAAAAAAAAAAAGGTTTAGCAAATGTTCAGAGAAAAAAGATAATTGACTATTTTCTTCATTTCATAGAATATTGTTGATGAGGCAACTTCAACAGGATCTTCAAATGATTAAACTGTAATACATAAGTATTATGTACATTTAAAAGGTAATTTGAGAGAGGAAAAAAAAAAATCTAGTTCCTACCAGTTTGGCTGAGTTGTGATGTGCTACGGCTTTTTCTTGATAGCCCCACGATGGCAACCATCTTTGCACCAATGCTGGAGCGTCTCTTTTTGCTGCCACCTCCCACAGTGCCCACTGCCGTGTCCGACTGGCTGCCATCGTTCTTCTCCAGCGTGTACATCTCCCCGCTGATGCTGGTGCTCTTAGTCATGTTCTTTCCTGAGACCGCCATCTGTCTGCTTTGCATTTTGGATGTAAAGACACTGTCAGCCAGTTGATGGATAAACAGTGCAGACAAAGAGTAAAAAGGGGAAGACAGAAAAGGAGAGGTTTCAGATGGAAGGTTTTGGGAGACTGGAGGGCAAAAGCAGCTAATCACATAGGTAGGGTTAGGTGTTAAGAGGTAAAAAGAGAAACTTTAATTCTAGGTTCTTGGTTGGCCCACTGTAAAAATACTTGACTCATCAAAATTTTGTTTTAAATAACAAGCCTTGTTTACTGATTGACTGAAAACTTATTACCAGCAAAAGCATACCAAAGAATTAATACATCCATATATCATATAATAACTTTTTGTTTGGAAAATTTAAGTTCTGCCATCAATGCTGTGCCCCTCCTCTTCTCACGTATGTACACACAAATAACCTATATTCCTCTGGGAAACAGACACTTGATTCATTACTGAGTGGAAAAGAACATCAGTTTGAAGCCCAGTTTTGGTTACTAAAGATTCAGATATTTCAAGGATGTTTTCAGCAATCTGGTTTAGCTCAGTCATCGCACAGTAATGAACACCCATAGATATTTTCTCCATCTCTGCATCAACAAATACAGGTGCTAGATGTGTATTTCATACAGCACTTGACTGTTATGTGACATAGATCATCACTGATAAAATGGAATTCAATTCTGATGTATATTTTGTACTCATTTAGAGACTCTGTAAATGTGCTCTATGTGGCTGCACCTAAACTACCTGCTGCAGCATTTCACGTGTCCCAGGGGAACCTCATCTACCAGTGGTCAAGGCTAAGGGACCTTTCCTCATCTCAGAAATGGCAAACTATACAGATGACAACAGTACTTACCCAAATTTTGCCCTGACATCTAATTGGTAGGTGTCTGAACAAATATCCAGAACTGGAAGCTCTGGGGTACACGTGGGACTGAAAATAAATAGAGACTTTTCTATTTCAATGAAGTTCTTGCAGAGAACTTAGACCTTTATCATTCTTTTCCGTAGAGTGCATCTCACCAAAAAGTCCCCATGAGATGCCATTTTAAACAATCCACAAAACTGTGGAATATTTCTGGAATCCAGGGGAAAAGATTTTTTTTTTTTGTTAAATCACCAATATATAAAGGCTAAAATGAATATTTTTGCTTTTTAAACAGATTTTCAAATACATGCAAAGGCTGTTGCTAGAGCTTTAGTGCTCAGCAAATGGCTCTAGAGCAAATTTTTGAGTATAGCCCCATTCCTTTTTCCTTACCTATAATGGCCTGAAATCTATTTCATAAAAGGAAGGTATTATTGTTTCTTTATAAAGTTTTTTGAAATACATATTCTGTCAATAACTTATCTATGGAATTAATGCAGTGCACTCAAAAGTAAATGAAGACTTGTAGTTTAGCCACAACCCAGAGGGAATGCTAAGAGCTGGTTCACAGCAGAAGTAGACCTTTACCATTGAAAAAATACTGAGTGTAATTCTCAGGGAATTACAAGGAAAAAAATGAATGAGAGTTTGGATCAGCAGATGCAGAAGCACAAAACAAAGCTGAGAGAGAGCCATAGTGGCCTTGCCTGGACACACAGCCACAGAAGACTGAACACAGTGGTAACCTGAAAGCTTTTTTCTTACCCTCTTTTAGCTCTCTTTGTTGTTATATGTTAGTACTCACTGACTCTCACTGGTACATTTATCACCAAGGGAGGAGTGGGATAGGATATGGGTAAAGAAGAAGGCAGGGAAACAGTAATAGAGAATTTGTATTTCTGTGTGTTATTAGCACTACGTTAACTTACTTGCTAGATTATAAGATCACATGCTGTATTTTTTAGCAAACTGTCCTCTAAGGATTCAGTCACAGAAAACAGATGACACAGAAACTAGTTCTCAGTTTCAACATTCTCTTGCATGTAAAAAGTACTAGAGGCCTAGAAAAAACATTGCTGGGAAGAGCTAGTATCTTCAACTTTATCCTAAGCAAAATTTTACTAAGAATCAGAAATTAGAGCCCCTTATCCAGTAATGCTATTTCTAATCCAAGTTCTCAAAGGAAATATGATTAATGTGAGTGTGTTTTCAGTCAGGTCTCTCTCTTTTCAATATTTTTAAAAATCAGATCAAATTTGACAGAGCAGTAGAAAACTAAAGCTATTTAGTTTCTAAAACTGTTTTGAAAACAGATCCCCAGAGAGAGATCTTATGAATGGCTCTTTGGGGAAAAATTGCAGAAAAAGTCATTATTGAATCTCTCCTAGTAGAAGCTCATTCACTTATGCGGGCTAGTGGGAGAAATAAGTTTTTTACTGCTTGCAGGACAACCTATTTCAGTGATCCATTTTTTCAATAACAATACCCAGAAAATCAGTGAGTTCCTTTCATATGGAAAATAGTAACTAATGCATTGTTTTACGAGATATTATCATTCAATAAAGGTCCTATGTCATCAGTGGAAACAGAAATATTCTGCCTTTTAATACAAAAGTTACATGGAAGAGAAAGTCACCATTTCCTGAGTTGAATGTGCCTTTGAGGTGCTTTTTGTGTCCTTTCCAAGATGTATAATTCTATTTAAGTGGAATGCATTACAATAGTTGCCCTTATTAAAGAAATCATTGTGTTTAAAGAGGTTGGTCGCTATAGTTTCACTGTGCAGTTAGCTATGAAAGTACTACGAATTACTAAAGTTTGCTTCTTGACTGCTGTCTAAAGGCTTCTGTATCACAAAATGCTTTGCTGCGTACTCCTGCCAATAATGATGTAGACTTCAGTCAGATACCTTCTCTTGGCCAACTTTTTGAGAAAGGAAAGAAAGGAAATTCAAATGAGGAGAAAGGGATTTAGATTTAAGTGGATATACCAAATACTTGTACAAATGGCTGATACTAAAAATTCATTCAAAAACCTCTATTTTTTTTCCCCATTAGAGCTCTAAAACAGTTTTCTTCAATTAAAGGCTTGAGGTTTTCCCCTTCTCTAGAAGCAGCAGAGAAGAATCTTTGCTACAGTCCTAACCAGCAAACAGCCCTTGGAGAAAGTCATCCTATAGCAGGGACTTCGTTTTTTCTTGATTCCTCTCTTAGCAAAAAAGCTTTGAGAAATACGTACTAGGAGAGTTCTGAGTGGTTTATAGTGCCTCATAATAAACCTAGAGTGGCCATGAGCACTTCCTTCATTAGCGCTCTGAATCCTTTCTGGCCATCCAAACCCTCATCCACTAATTATTCTTGGCAGGTACTTGATACGCTCCCCAGTAGAATCTACCCAGCCTGCCTTTTGACAGTGCCACAAATGAATCATTCTCAGAAAAACTGGGTGTTGTATGTCAGATATGGTTCCTTTCTGAGGTAATAGAAAGGTTGACCTCAGAGTAAAATTTAGAAAGTAAGTCATACATCTTTTTCCTTAACAGGAAACAGAAATTACTGGAAGTTTTCTTCATATGTACATATACACAAAAATAATCTCACACACATCCAGTTAAATATGTTCAACAGTATTTTAAAACATAAATTACTTTTATTTATATAAAAGTAATTTATGAAATTGTATGAGTTAATGAATAGATATGCAGTAAAAATAGGGTTCTCAAGGTGTCTTTTAAGATAATAATTATCTTAAAAATATCCTCAGCAAAGATAATAGACAGCCAGATGGTGGAGGGGGGAGAATAAAATAAAGGGGGGAATAAAGTAATTATCCTAGTCCAAATAATATGTGCATAATGTCATAATAATACCATTATTAGAACCAAAACAAGAACAAAATCAGCTGTGCAAGAGCAGAGTGAAGGTGGCAGCCAGGCTGTTGTCTTTGGTTTAAGAGGACCAAACTATCAACAAGAGCAGGATGATGGGCAAAGCTCACACAGGAACGTTGCTTCCTGCACTATCTCAAAATCCAGGAAACCTCTTGAGGAAACCAGGAGCTGTAGACAGGTCTCAGTGTAAGGATCTTTTAAGACACTTCAGTTTTCCAGTGAAAAAAGAAAAAGGAAAGATGGATAAATTTTAGAGGAATACATTCTCAAAGCTAAAGCAGAAAGTTCTTTAAAAAAAGAAAGAGAAAAATAAGACATTAGAAAAGAAATTACAGTAAGATATCTATATATATATTTGTAATTTAAAGCCAGTGGTGGAGTATGAGAGCCCTAGCCACTAAATAGTATTCTCAAAAATATACCATGTTAGCCAACGGAGCAGAGTCAGACTGACAGATACTTATGATGTCATAGGTATTCTAAGTAAGTTTGCTGATGATACTAAATTAAGAGAAGCTCCTGACTTCCTTGAATGCAGAGAGGCTCAGCACAGAGACTTTGACAAATTAGAGGTCTGAGAAATCACCAACCATATGAAGTTTAACAAAGACAAGTGCTGGATTCTGCATCTGGGATGGGAATTGTAGGTACAGACTAGGAAATGAGAGTCTGGAGACCAGCACCACAAAATAGGACCTGGGGGTCACTGGCAGGTTGAACATGAGTCAGCAGTGCCCTGGCAGCCAGGAAGGCCAACTGTGTCCTGGGGGCATCAGGCCCAGCATCACCAGCTGGGCAACGGAGGGGATTGTCCTGCTCTGCTCTGCACTGGGGCAGCCTCACCTCGAGTGCTGGGGGCAGTTTTGGGCACCACAAAATAAAATATTAAAGGCATTAGAGGGCACCCAAACAATGGCAACAAAGACGGTGAAGGGCCTTGAGGGGAAGCTGTATGAGGAGCAGATCAGGTCACTTGGTCTGTTCACTCTGGAGGAGACTGAGGGGAGACCTCACTGCAGTCTAGAGCTTCCTCGTGATGGGAAGAGGAGGGGCGGACACTGATCTCTTCCCTGTGGTCCCAGTGACAGGACTCGAGGGAATGGCCTGAGGTTGTGTCAGGGGAGGTTTAGGTTGGATATTACAAAAAGGTTCTTCACCCAGAGGATGGCTGGGCACTGGAACAGCTCCCCAGGGAAGTGGCCATAGCAGCAAGCCTGACAGATTTCAAGTGTTTGGACAATACTCTCAGACACATGGTGTGATTCATGGAGCTGTTCTGTGCAGGGCCAGGAGCTGGACTTCTGGATGATCCTTTTGGTTGCCTTCCAACTCAGGAGATTCTGTGATTCTGTAAAATTTAGTATGGTCCTTGTAGCCAGTGAAGAGTTCTGTGCCATACCTATAGCAGCTAATCAAATGTGTTAGGCCTGTTCTCTGGCCTTGACAGCCTGCATACACACAGCAGGCTAGCTTACACTGGCTTACATCCTTCCCAAAACATGGTTTTATCAAGGCATCCCGCCTGGAGGAAATTGACCCCAATTTATGCTGTCTCCTGAATTGCCCTTTATCTGAATCAGGGTCACCTTATCAGTGTGTCCAGCACAAAGCTATGCCAAAGAGAACACAAGCCGTTTAAACAATATAGAGGATCAAGACTATGTCCTGGCCCTATCTAGCTTACTGGTCTAGACTTAGCCTTAAATTCCTTGATGAGATTAGAAATCTCAGCTTGTTTTCAAATTATGATATTCAACAGCCCAATTCTGGCCCATAAGCTTTTTCTGAATGCTTTTAAAGAAAAAGAGTAAGCAACTATAAAACTGCTGTTCAAACATGGCCTTCTAGAAATGCAGTGTTAAGGTTTTGGATTTCTTAAAGGCATTAATCTCCACTGTCTCTTTGCAGAGACTCACCTGTTTTCAAAACTGAGAGTATAATTACTTTCTGGAAAAAATGTGTTTTCAAAGTCTTCCGGACTCTTACTACAGCAGATAATCAGAAATGAACTGGTTTTTCTCTCCAGTTTGTCAATATTTGTACTGAATTATAGAAAGATTAGAAAACACTGCCAGAGAAACTTCCCAAAAACAGTGATTAGAATTGGCTACTTGGAAAACAATCCTTTCTGGAACTGTTGCATAGTCAAAGAGGAATTCCATAATGTGCCTAAGAAAATCCTCATAGAAGAGAAGCAGAGAAGTCTCGCAAGATCTTTGATTTAGTCTTGGTATTTCGTGCTTTAGGCAGACCATTCCCTTGATATCTGACCAAGATGGAAAGAAACTGTGAGGTTTGGGTTAAGGAGAGGGAAGATTTCACGGTGCAAAAGAATCCTGTCCTAAAGGCAGTGAAACTGATCTGAAGCCACTTTACCCGGGACAGTAAATGGCTTGTAACTCTTGCACTGAGTGATATGGACTGCACTGTGGGTAAATGTTCTAGATCCTAAACAGGTTCCAGATAAAGACTTGGTTTACTCAATATTTTTGGATGCTAGGTAGTAAAAAACAAGTCTAAATTTCATCCAACCTCTCTCAGTTTCTGATGGACTTGAAAGCATTTAATAATCTTACAAGAAAATACTAATTTTAGAACTAATTGATACTATTTTTAGCTGTTATATTTTCCATGAAGCAGGTGCAGACACAGTAAACGCTCATTGTAACATATATACTAAATGGAAAATCTCGTCCTGTTGCCATAGGTAAAAACCTGCAGTCTTTGGCTGCAGGTTTTGAATTAGTTCCAGAGTTGGAAGGCATCGTGGTCAGATTCTTGTCTACAGAAACAGAAATATTTTCTAAAAACTGGCTGACTCATACTGTAAGTACTAAATTTCATCAGGAATACTTTGTTTAGGCCAGAAACCAAAAAAAACACCCCAAAACACAAACTAAAAACCCCACATTGATATCATGATCCATCTGCCAGCTCAAAATAAGTCCCAGTGACAGGAACCTCAGAGCTCCCACTCAGCTTCCTCATCCCTCTTCTCTAACCTGGTAAGTTCTGCAGTAGTAATGTACTGCTAAAGTTTTATAAATTGTCTTTTCAATCAGGCCCTGGCTCTGAACCACACCAGTCTGTGTCAGAAAGCAGCACAGGGAGCAGTCCAGAATCCTTATACCCAGTGACTTTGTAATCACTAACAAATTGCAAAGAATATCACTTATTTTACAAAGACTAAGTAAAGATGTAACAGATGTTATCTGTTTCAATGACTGATAAACTAAATTATCATGAAAAACTTGATTTTTTTTTCACTTATCAATGAATGCACTTTACTAAAACCAGTGTTATGAAGCACAGGCATTTTTCCAATCTACAATGCTGTTAATACTTTTAAATAATAATAAGAAGATATCAATACAATCCATCGTACTGTATATTGTTGGTAGGATTTTTGAGGATGCTGTTTGTATTTTTCAGTCATTTTTACAGCAGTATTGGAAATGACAACTTGTAATCTCATTGCTCTGCCATAAGCATATGTATCAGAGAATCAGATTTACACAAGTCATTTGGCAGACCTTGCAGGTTTCTTTATTTCAAAGTCAGAGCAAAATTAATATTACTGCTTTCCAGCTTAGTTGTCTGGCAACTATCCCTAATGAAAATAAGGCATCAATAATAGTGAAAATCCATGTTGTCAAGTGTGCAGTACGGCTGTGGGCTGTGATGTCCTAGGGAAAGGATTTTCACAATTTTTCAATTGTTGTAATAGATATTTTTTAATGTATGTCTCCTGTGAGACTGGAAGACCCACTGAGGACTTTGTTTACTGCTTTTTACAAGCAGGAGATGAATTTTAATGCCATTCTTAATAGACCTGTTAACTCAATCAGAGATGCTCTCATTTCATTAATTTACTGAAGAAATTTACAAAAACAGCATTAGGGGGACAGCTGTGATGCAGGAAATAACATTTCCATGGGAACAACGCTTCCGGCCAATGCACGTACTTGTCTGCCAATTCACATCAAAGAGAAACACTGCAGGTTCAAAATTATAATGACTTAGTCTCTGGAGATCCACTTGGTCAAAAATTATTCTATTAACTTATTGGTGGTATAAATCTCTAATAGCTACTGGACTGACTTAATTATTAGGTTTATTTTATTGAAATTATAACAAGAAAGTTGTGGGGAAAATAGAGCAGTGTTTATAAACTATTTTGTTATGTATATTACTATTCAAAGAAAACTCGTGGCCACATCTCAAAATACAAGTAGCAATATTTTGATACAAAATTTCTTTTTCAAAGGTTTCTTTTATTACAAATCAGGAATACCTCACCTGCTATAGTACATAGGTTGACTTGAGCTGGATCTCCCCCTCTCTGGTAGATATAAAGCTGTCCACACTGCTTTATTATTATAAATTAAGAGAAGTATAACTTCTTCTATGAAATCTATGACTATGACATAGGATACTTTTTTCAAATAGGAACAAATGGCAAAATCATTTGGGATCAGACCATTAGATTATTTAAAAAACATAGCCACAACAAATGAATGATGCTGAAAAAACACTGTAACAGCTAGCTGTTTCCCAACACTAGCAGTTGAATTATACACAGACCTTCAGAGATTTTTGATAAAATTTCTCATCTTCTCTGACAGAATTATTGGCTATTTTTAAAAATAAAAATACAGTTGATAAATTTTTAAAATTTTAAGTGAAATTATAATGAAGATTATATTAATATTCATCTAGTGTCAATAAATTTTGAAGTTTTCCTTTACAAAGTTACAGAAAAGCTTTATTACCCTGCTAACAGTAATGAATCTTTGATGAAATCCCTTTCTTTGAGACAGTGAACTAAACCAGTCATTTACTCTGTGTGGATGCAAAAGAAGTCTAATGAGAAAATTAGTTGAGGTCTAGAAGTCTTGCATTAGTCAGCTGTCATATTCATTGGTAATAAAAGAAGTCCATATGAGCTCTGAAGGCTTGGCAATAAAGTACATTGCAGTCAAAGACAGAGTGAGTTTTGAATAACATCCAAATTCTTTGAGTTTAGAAAGCATCTTCTTTAACCCAGCCTGGCAAAAAGCAGTTGTGTTTGTAAAAGCTGGGTAACAACTAGCTTGCTAAATTAAAACTGATCATGAGCAACCTGATTTAATCAAGTGTTCTCTTGCAAAAATGCACCTGGCATGAACTTAATCTGAAAGTTAAATGTTATGTGCCTGTTCCAACCAGCTGTTGAATCAGTCTTCCAGCAGGGATGGAGAAGAGGGCCCAGTTTTCTGTATTAGCACTGCTAAATGACAATCTATACTGCAAACCTACTGCTCAGTGTTGTTTCTGGAAGGGCTGAATAGAGCTCTATGAAATGAAAAGCAAGCAGTGAATTGCTAAACCAGACATTAAATCCAGTATGTGGCCCAGACCTCAAATCACCAGAGAAATAATGTAAAATCAAGTCAGGAAAGTGAGAAATATTTCCGACTTGAAGGCTGAAATGCTCAAAAATAGACAGAGTTAAGAGACATCGTGTTTTGCCCGAGGGTAAGAATCACCATGATTTATCATCGTGCTAAACTGAAATTGCTGTGAGGGAGATTTACTTATTTAGAAAACTCATTGACAGTTAGAAAACTTTGGAAGATAGGCATGGGGGAACTGGACAGGATGCACTACTGAGACTGCATTAAGAGAAAAATCACATAACACACAGGGAAGATCCAGATGTCCTGAAAGGGCTTTATTTAAATAAATTGCTGTCAGCAATATGGATCTCACTATAGCTGCATCTATACTTCACTCATGAAAGTCTGTATTGCTTTGATTAGTACTGCACAAAGGGAATATGCTCAGGCTCATTTAAATGCTTATGTGCATGTGTGTGGCAGTGGCTGTCTAAAGAATAAAACAACTCTAACATTTCCTTCATCCTTGTAAATTCGGGTTGCTTGAGGACTCTGAAAAATCAGGGTCAGAATAGGCACTGCTAACATCTCCAAAACTCATAGCATGTCTCTGAATTGATCTTCTGGGACTGAGAACTAAACGGACACGAACAAGAGATCTGAAGCCATAATTACTTCAACCAAAGAGACATTATCTGGGACATCGTGATCTTGCCTGTCTGACTTCTGTCACTTTGACAAAATGACTTTGAGTCACTTTTGGTCTCTGGGGGTAATTATAAAAGCATACAGAAAACTTAAGACCATCATAAAAAAGAAAATGTTGTGAGGAAAGGTGTCTCACATCTTTCTGAACATGAGCCTGCAACCTTTGTTTTTCGGAGCTGGAGAAGGCAGGTCTATGACCAAATGCCCCTGCTGAGACAATGTGTACCTGGCATACCATGCTTGTTTGAAGCAACTTTCCTCTTTTTTACCTTGGGCCTCCACAGGAATTGTGCTTATGTTATGGCTACTATCTGGGAAGTGCTGGGCTCTCAGTGGTATTTGTAAGGAAATTTGATTTCCTGCTAGGGGATACCTGATGACACATCTCCCAGCTTGTTTAGGTAGCACCTTACAGACTTTAGGAGAAGTATGAACACCACAGAGGTACAGTGAAATTACTGAAAATGTTCAGATGTTCGGTCAAAAAACATTAAAATCAGATATATGGGCAATGTCCAACCACTGGAGCATTATCTTTCCATAGCTACTAAGCACACAATAGTAAGACCAGCACTGGGCTCCTTATCCTTAATTAAAGTACAGCACTTGCTAGATGGGCCTGGAAATGTGTTTCAAATGCAATGGCACAAACCCAGCGACTGCATTTTGGAAATACTTCTAAGAAGTAACATGAGGGAGTTTATGTTTGCTTCTTGGAAGGCTAAGTGAGAAGCTTATTAATTATTTTCAATGAAGCACATTCTTAGGAATATGTATTAGTTTTACAGAATCTTGTCACACTTCTATTAAAATAATACTCAGGTAAAAAGATTAAAAACATACATCACTAAGACAGAGCCATATCTGTCCAATCATAATGTCCAAGAAAGAAAAGCTTTATAAGCTTCAATAAACAATCCCTTGTTTTTCTAAATTTCTACCCCACTTCTAGTTTTTGCTGTTTCTATTCTTGTCAACAGATCAGTTGTGCTCAATCCTGTACAAATAAAAATTAAAAAGTCTGTCTATTGAAAACCTTATGATTCAATCCAGTTTTAAATATTTTCAGAAAATAAATCTTTTTATAACACACTTAAAAGTGCAAAAAAACTAATTTCAACATTTATATTTGCTTCAAACCCTAATTTAATTTTTTTTCCTTCATCTCTGCATCCTTGCATGTCTACAGGGCTTTCTCCCTGCATTTCTTGTGGTTTTGTTTTGTTTAAACTACTGATGCAGAGTTTTTAAATAAACTTTACTAACAGGAGTGCATCAGTGCTTTATGGATCACAGGTCAGAGCTGGCTCAACAGAGGTTAAAGTGCAGGCTGCATTTCGCGGAGAGGGAAGCAGTCTCAAAGATATTACATTACAGTCAAACAAAAAATGTCTGAGTTCTTTGCTGGGCGCTGTATATCAAAGCTGCAGACTGTTTGAAATGACGTATTTTTACTGTTCACCTGTTAATAACGTGTACTTCCAAATTCATTAATTTATTATAACCCAGTGTATCAAAAGGAATTTACTAACTGTAAGGGAGCCTATATATCTTTTGTATTTACTCCAAAGTAACAGGAAAAAACAGGTCTCCAAGGGTTCTATAGACAGTGACAAATAACTTAGAAACCAGTGACTTTACTAGATTTCTTAAATTATTTTTATTCTACTCTCAGTACAGATTTCATAACAAATATATTTGTTAATACCATTGATCTTTTTCGTATTTTTCCATAATATTTTTCCAGAAGCTACGTATTATTTTCTTCAGCATGTCATCTATGAAAATGTAAAAAACCAAATGGCCAAATTATTGTCTATGTGTGTTAGTACAGACCCAGTAGCTCTATGAATTTATAGCTTTCAAATATTTGCCTTTCTGTAGAAAACTAAAGTTAAAAATCTATATTAAAAAGTAGTGGCTTTGAATCTATGCTTCAAATGGATAAGAGTTTTTTATAAACTCCTAACAGACTCTACTCAGATCAATAATACTAGCAAAACCTTACTGAAAAAAACTTTATTTTGGGTCCTCTGGTTTTAAAGACATGGACTGGCAATACATAATCAGCCCTGCTTAT
Organism: Callaeas wilsoni; assembly: GCA_013398955.1. Lineage (NCBI taxonomy): Eukaryota > Metazoa > Chordata > Aves > Passeriformes > Callaeidae > Callaeas > Callaeas wilsoni. The sequence continues at coordinate 46,645 of VWPU01019207.1, forward strand.
CCATTCATAAGTGTGCAGAAGAGTTACACTAGAGAGACACAAAATAAAGTTGCTGCTTCTTGTTCAAGGACCCAGTGCATCACACCTGCCCCAATTGCCTGGATAACGTGATGTTTTGCAGCTGAAAAGAGCTGAAAAGAGTACAGTGAATTGTACTGCAACCTGCCATTCTCATCTCAGGAGAGGCAAGATCACTTTGTTGTCATGTTCAAAAAGTTGTTAGACCAACATCTGTTGAGAGCTGCAGGAAACTTCATGCTGGCATGCTTTCCCTGAAAACCTACACGAACACTGACATAACTGGAGCCAAGTTCTCTCTCCTTCCGTGGCAGAAATGACACTGGGTGAACCTTTATCTATCTATCTATCTATCTATCTATCTATCTATCTATCTATCTATCTATCTCTGTTGGAAGCACAGACTACCTGTACTGCAATTTTGCTGAAAGACTGATCATGCAGTGGGGAAACAGTCTCAGGCTACTGTTTTCTCTTCCAAACATATGGCCTGTTTGGCTACAAAGGTTAGATATAATTAACTTCTTTCATCTAGTAGCGCAGTTGAAGCAACCATTGAAATACTTTTCAAATAGCTTTAAGGAACCAAACAGCATATACACGTTGAAAATGGATTCTTGGTGTCTGTTATCTTTTGTACAGTTTTTTGTATTTTTACCAGAATAAAGATTTTCAAAACCATTACTGGCTTCCACCCCTGTGAAGGAGCTTGCAAAGACTGCATTGACATGCTTTTTCTTCCAGAAAAATACTGCATTTAACTGTTAATAGCTACAGTCACAGTGGAAGGATCATAAAACCTGAAATACTAAAATTAATGAAAATGAAATTTAATGAAAAACTAAGGAACAAATACTCATCAGGAATCAGTTTTAAAACCTACAAATTAAATTCTCTAAAGAATTTTTTTTACTGAATGAACTAGAACTAGAAAGTGAATTTGAAATGAATCTTTATACTTCAAAAAGGAAGGGGCACAAAAAGCATGAAGAACCTTTAGGAAGAGAAAAGGTTTTGTATCTGAAGAAATATATTACTTAAAGCCATACACTGCACTCTCTTTCTTGATTTTTTTAAGTGCTCTGCAAAATTACATCCCAGCTGAATTTTTCCACTACAAATTTCCCTTTCTCGGTTGGGTCATCTTCCTACTTAATCAGCTCTATTCCTTCTACTGTCTTTTAGAACTCACTTCCTTTCTTCACATGAGATGTCACTGATTCCTTCCAAATACACAGCAAAACTTTGTGACTTGCACATGCTTTTTACTTCACATCTCTGCCCTCTCTGCCCACCCATACAGATAATTGCTTTGTCCACTCTCTCACCATTTCAAACGACAGATACTGCAGAGCTTTTCTCCAGTCCTGGCAATTTACCCAATAACCTCTTCCAGGATACTAGAGGAAAGATAAGTTTCATAGTCTTTCTGTTTGGCTGTCTCATCTTCCTCCACACATCAGGAAAAAGTTACATTCTCTTTTACACAGTTGTACATAATTGATCCTTATTTCCTAGTATCTTAGCACTTGTTCCTTACCATATTTATCTTCTCTCATTCAAGACTGAAAGATCAACTCCTCCTGACCATCAAACTTGCCCCTCATCCTCTTGATATATTTTTAGCAAGCACCTCATGTTTTGTCCTCATTGTCTTGAATGCTTGAAAACAGCTCTCCAGAAAAATTCACAAAGATACCTTTTATTCTCTCCTCAAATCTCCTCTTAGCATTCACTCTCTGTTGTCAAGATGTCCTCAACGCCGTGTTGTACCTATCTCCAGTCATGTGGAACATCTCTTTGTTCTTCTGTGCTTCCCTCTCTGGACTCATATGTTATTTCATGATTTAGACTCTGTGTGCTTGGAACAGAAGTTGTATTTTTCTACTGTATTTCAAGAGTGAAATCCTGCTCTGTGATAACATTTGCTGTGTATTCACATGGTAAAACAAAACTATTGTGACTATCAGAATTAATGCTTAGGATTGATATTTAGAAAAATATTAAGGATAAAATTTAGAGCAGTCTTAAACAGATTACTTTCAATAAAAAGTGTTAATGATTGAAGATTAGATCTAAGAAGCCTTTATTTTTGGCCCTAAGATTATCATGGAGATGAAGTAAGAAATAATGTCAATAAACTCTACATAATAAATACTCAACAGCAAAGCTGGAGCCAGTCTTTGTTTGCTGGCATGTATTTCTGAGAAAGAACACAATTATGATTTCCCTATAGGTCAAGCATATGCCAAAGTTTAGTTTTACAATGTTTAATGAAGACAAAATCTGATGCTGCAACTATTTCTGCCAAAACAAGATTAATTGATTTAATGTACTCCAGTGCTCCAAAAGCTAACGCCTTTTATTGTGCCAAGGTACTCTTTGAAATAGGCATGGGATGAATTACTGATGGCTGTCTGTGTTTACAGTCATTTCAACCCACCCATGATCTCAGCACACTGAAGACCTTAGTGAGACTATTAACATTACTCATGAAGTATATAAACACAGTAACATCAAGAGATATGAGGTATCCTTAACAAGGTAATTTTTGATGATGGAGTGATTGTGAGCAGCCCCTGCATTCCAGAGTGCCCAGAGGAAAGGTGACTGCTGTTCAACTAAAGATGCACCTCTGAACTAAAAATATATCTTGAAAATGCCCATCTGCAATATAGCTTTTCTTGATGCCCAAGATCTCAGGAATTACATAGTAATTTACTACTATTCTCTAAAGGAAGAATTGGCCGCTTTTGTTCTGCTGGGTCTCTCAAATACCTATTGATATGTTTAATTGATATGTTTGGTTACTTTTAATATTTGTGGTGTGTCTGAAAACATTCTTTTTTGGAAGCTGAAGTCATTACCTTATAAATTGCCAAGTATGTGTTATTTTATAAATTGCCAGAGAAAAGAGCAGGAGGCACTGAATTTGCAAAAATGCTGACAATTGATCCTGCCTTCATGCTTGCCCACTGAATACACAAGTCATTATATTTCAATATGTTATGAGACACAACTATGTGTGTATATGAGTGTTTATACATGCCTATAGCTGCCCCTATCCAGGAATCAATCTGGCTTTTCTGTTTGGTTCTTACCCTAGAAAAATGTTCAGACAGTACTAAAAATGAGCACTGACTCCACCATGGGAAAGGAAGGTGAATATAAACTTTTCTGTTTATTCACAACTTGCATACTAAAAGTCGTCAAAATGTGCAAAGTGGGCAAATAATATTAGAGACTGATTTCCATGAAGGGAGCCAAAATCTGACACAAACAAAAGCCACTGCACAACAGTCACTTAATAACAGCTTGTTTCTTTGTAGAGTAGAGACTCCTGACTTGTGTCACTTCTTCCTGAAGGCAGAGAGCAGCTAGCAGAAGAATAAGTTGGCACAGGAAACAAGGAGCTGTTTCTCAAGAAGGACTTCACTTTCTATGGGGGACAGTATATTGGCTAAAGACCAGCTTGAGTGAAATCTAGAAACCAGGAAGAGAGTCATGCTTTTGAAAGGTAGGACTTGCAGATCCATTAGACTGGGAAATTAATGGGAAATGGAAGAGAAAAAGGTTTTTACATAATCCTTTTGCACACTACCATGCAGCAGAGCCTGGATCACGTATGCCAATGCACTCTTAAAGACAGCTGGTTCTAAACAACTGGTTTTGCTACAATCTAAAACGCATGAACATGAGTGAAGGAATGATGGCACAATATATAAAGGCAGTAGTAGTTAGTTTGTATCACCCAGGACTATACACTAGGCATTTTGATTCTCTCTTTGTATCCCCTTTGTTTTGAGTGTGTTATGGATGTGAGCATATACAAGCATGTACATACGTAAGTTTGTAGCAAGGAAAGAAAATGGATTTTCATAGATTGCTCTGTGTTTACCCGAACGTATATCAGCACAATCTTACAGGCATAAGTTATTTAGAGGTAGTGCAGAATTGTCAGGCTAAAAGAAAACGTATTTTTTCTGAGATTTTCTGCTATTCTTGTGTGATTGAGAATGGGTTCAAGAATATTCATCAAATCTGAAGCTCATTTTTCTAATGACAAAAGAAGGAATATTGTATTTCTCTCAATGCAACATACATGGATTTTGCAATACAAAATGTCAGACATTTGCATTGTTTTAAGGATTTGTGGCAAAATGTATAATTCTAGAATATTATCTGATAAAACCAGAGCCAGTTGTGCTGTAATGTTTCTGGATACACCACAGCAGCTGAAGTGCATGACCCCTCCACAATACAGCAATCCTTGACAGTTATTCACATGGAACAAAAGAAGAGAAATGAAGACTCTGCTTTATCCACATTGATTGTCAATCAGTATGCACCACAAAGAGGACTGAAAAAAAAAATTCCAAATTTTCTTCTTTAGTATGGCCATAAATAAAAGTAAGGATAATTTTGATATTGCTGAGTTTTCACTCAACAAAACATTTTTCCATGAAATAATAATTCAAGTAGGGAATATAATAAAGGAGCTTAAAATTTCTACTGCTTATTACAGTCAAACCCAAACTTTAGTCTAAACTAATTTTAAAAATAATATACTGTGGTTGTATGCATATTAATGAGTCAAGTTGGTGTGCTGCCTCATTTGGTATGCAGAACAAGTTCATTGAAGCTGAGAATAAAACGTGATTAAATATGAAAGCGTGATGACTGAAAGCAGAAACAAACAAAAAAAGAGCTGCAGAGAGCATAGGCAATAAGCAAGCAAAGGGAATAAAAAGAGAAGACAAGTGGGGTACTGGTACAGGGGAAAGATAGATCTACATAAACAGAAATGTATTTTACCTGTCATCCTCTTTCCCTTCTTCAGCTTGGTCTTCTTGAGCTTTTTCATCATGCCCTGATTCTTTGATCTCCTCCTTATCACAGTTCTCTGTCACCTCTTGCCCTTCCCCTTTTTCATTAATTTCTTGCTCCTTTGCTTTTTCCTCCTCCTCCTTTTCTTCCTCCTCAGGAAATACTTCATCTTGTTCATCCCCTTCCAGCCCTCCCTCTTTTTTCCCCTCTATATCCCTTGTCCTTCTGAAGTCAACAAAAATTGAAAAAGGCATGCAAAAAGTAAAGGAAAAGAATAAATTAAAGTTAAGGTCATGGAGAAGAGCATGCATGAAGAAAGGAAATGCAAAAGAAATGAAATAAAAACTAAAGGATAAAAGCAGACATAACGTAAGTCATGCTGGCTAGGAGTCCAGTCTACACTAGAGAGCCTTGGAACATTTTCTTAGTAAGTCCCTACTCAAACAAAACTTGCATGGGAATACCTCACATTTAGAAAGAAATGTATCAGAGAAACAATGTGGTCCTAGTAATGCTCATATAAGCAGATGCTTAAACAACTTTTGCAAATGCTTTCTTTTAAGAGGACAATTTTCTGAGAACTACTATAGGTGATGCAGGTGGGTTACACCTTCTAGAAAAATTAACTTACATTTGTACACCAAATGAAAGCCAAAGCTCCTCTGAGTGCACACAGGGTGCAGGCAAAGAAAATGTTGTGTTTTGGTCACAGATACACAATGTACGTCTTGTTGAAGAGCAGCTCAACCATTGTACACCTACAGTTAAACTGGACTAGTTAAGTATTAAATAAATTGAATTGGTCTGTGTAAGTATTAAATAATAGATCTATAAAAGTTCAGCATTCTATTTAAAAGGAAAATAAGATGCCTCTGCTGGCACAAATTTTCAAGTTAAACCGTCTTTTCAGCCATAATAAGTATATTTTACAAAATGGTTTTCAGAAAGTGTGTCTAATGCTTGCTGACAGCGTATGTTTGTTATTTTTGTGTATGTTAGATAACTCAAGATGACAAAACTTGGTTAAAAACAAATTCCATGAAGACTTCAAAAAGCACTAGATGAGAAAGACATTTAAGCCAGTATTTTGCAAAATCCCTGCAAATGTCATTCTAGGCAAAATGCTAATGTCAAATACAAATACTGATAAGTGTTCCATTACTAAAATTACACAACTGCAGCTGACACTATAGCTCATCATGCTCACCTGATTTTCTTGTTTCCCCTTGGACGCTCTGACTGGACAGACATGTAGCTCGTGCTGCTGAAACGGGAAGCGCTGCTGGTCCGGGACACGGCCGAGACATCGCTGACATCGCTGTCCGACGACTTATTGGAAACATTGTCTGAGCCCCGATGAGGATCCCGCCCTGACCGGTACTGCAAGAGGAAAGGGACAAAGATACGGTGTTGTTGTGACATGCTGCCACAAATCACCTATGGACCTGGTCCCTCCTGCTATCTGAACTGCCTTTGTCACCACGCTGCCCGAACTTTTATAATGAAGTTCTTCCCCGATACAGAATAGAAGTTATGTCTTGGTTTCTATTAATTTTACTCTGCTTTGCTATCCCAGTCAAGTTAGCTCCTCAGTTTCAACATGTACAAAATTTCCAGCACGTCCAAAAGTTTCACAAAGCTTAGCAAAGACATCTAAACCCTCACAGAATACTCTTACCACAACTGTTTCACCAGTGCAGAAAGGAAAGCAGAGAGATTCGTGGCTTGCCTGTGATTACTGAGCTCATGAAAGATTAAACAGGAGACAGAATGTGCTGCATGCTATCTATAAAGCACATGTCTCTTTTGGGGCCTAGCCTGTTTACAAGAACTTCTAACTGAAAAATGTTAATTTTTTCCCCCAAGTAAATAGATAAGATTATCAAATCAAAAGACAAAGCCATGCTGCAGCTGTGCAAACAAACCCGCATCTTGCTGAACTGCTGGGCTGGGAAGTCTGAACAGATAGGAGGTAATTTGTAGGGAAAATGTATATGTGCCTCAGAAACAAAAAGATTATAAAGGTATTTGAGCTTGTTAACAGTAATATCAAACATGGAACTGGCAGGTGACTGGTGATCAGCACTAAGCCCATACAACATAGGCAGTATCATGCAGCAGTATTCAGGCTAGATCTGAACAAAATACAATGGCTATTTGCTTTTGTTACACATTAGCTCTAAATTAATGTTAAATCTGTGCCACTCTGCATGGCACTATATGCAAATATAATAAATAGCAGAAAGATATTTTTCCTTCTCTTCATATACAGCCATTTCTGTGTATACAGAAATCTGATGGGCTGCTACTGGTAATCTTTTCAGGAAAATAGTACTGCAACATGAATTGTCAAGGATCACCAGGTGATTGTTTGGGAATAAGACAGTACAGAAAGATATGAAGAGCAGCACAGACAGAACTGAAAGAAAACAATGGGAAAAAATAATCTACCTAACACATCAGTGGTTTGTTGAACTCTTGGGCATAGCAACATTGTACTTAGCCACATGGAGAAAATAATTCATAATATAAAATGGCAACCTGTGTAGTACTGCAGAAGAGAAGGGTGTCCAGGTTTAGCAATTAAACTTGTCAGTTTTTTATAGTTTCAGAAGAACTGTCTTTCATGAACTACACAGATCATTTGTTTCTGTTCTCTTACAAGGAATGTTACACTGGGAAATATTCCGAAAGGCTGTGCAGTATCTAAATAGGATTTCAGATATATCTAAATAGGATTTCAAAATAGCATTTCAGTGCCTTTCCTCAGAAATTATTTTTACACTTAGAAATAGTAAGTTATTTTCTCATTTTAAGACAGGGAAATGAAATAAAGACAAGAAAAAATGCTCATGAAAGTTAGACTGTACATCTGCTGCAGAGAGTGACCAAGCACAGCCGTAACTCCACACTTACAAAAATGGTTGCACACTGTACACCAGTCTTTATCATTCTTCCTGATCTGTTCCAATTTAACATACTTTTGTTCATCAGCAAGTCTCACTTGTGTGTTCACCACTCAAGTCCCTCCCAGCCTTTGTGTGAAAATAAACTTAGCCACCCATAAACTCAGTGAATACCTTTGTGATTATACCATTCAAAAAGTTTAATATTTACTGACCGCTTCTATTGATGCCATTAATGTTTTTGCTTGATGAAGAAGATAGTACATATTATTACTTATATATTCATTTGGGAATGTAAAAGCAATGATTAAACACCTGTCCTGATCACCAGAGATAATGGAACATTATACCAGAATAAAAGTAGTGTTCTTTTTCAGCAACTCCTTTTAAAAGAGCAACTACTTAGAGAAATAAAAAATAATTGTGCCTAGAGAAATGTGTATATATTGAATCCTATCCCCCCACCTAACCTTCCATAGGATAATCCTTCATTTAAGACGAAGTTAGGAATGTGGTTTCTGCTGATTTAGCCTAAAGCTACCAAGACTGGAAAGCGCAGCCTGGTGTGCTGGGCTACCATCACAGGCTATGGGAAAGGTGACACAGAGCTACCTCAGGCCTTCAGCACCATCTGAGCCCCCAGATGCCAGAGATAGATGCCACTGCTGTGCCAAACCTCGTGCTGCCATGGCCACGCCAAGCCAAGGGACAGCCAAGGCACGAACACCTGTGTGCCTGTACAGGGGTCCCACTGCCAGCAGCGCTGGCCTCAGCCGGCACACCGCCCGCGCCGCGCGGCCGGCGTGGCTCTGCCTTGGGGAAGAAGGATGGACCATCGTGCCCGCGTAAATCATTGAAGGAATTGTTAATCCTGTTGCAGCTAGGCCATAGATAATTAGGTGTGGTGATTCGTAGAATGACAGGCCTCAGCCTGCAGATCCTACACTGAGCTTGCCCAGCAGTCCATGGAAGTGAGCCCTTCTGAATGAAACATGAAGTGGCAAACAGTATCAGCATTGCACGAAGTTTTTCTAGAGTCATTCTGCTGCACACAAAGTTTCAGAAACATGTAGTTTTGATTTTCTCTGTTTCTTTTCCACACCTAGAGAACATCAGTTCTTAAACTACTGCATAGCAATGTGCCATGTATAACAAATCAGTCATTTCCATAAATTAAAAAACCTTATTGCGTTGGTTTGGGGGTTTTTTTTTAGCCAATTCAATAGTAATCATCTAGTGATATATAGTGAAGACTGAGAATTGTTTTGGCAAGAAAAGCAACTTAAAAGTAAATAATTCTAGAAATATACTGTGAAAAAAGATCATCAAATCATTACCTTGTCTTTTTCTTGGTTGTATGTAAAGGTATTTCCCATCAAATGCTTTTTGCCAGATGTCACTGAAAAATTATTTGACTGTTACAGCTTCAGGATGTTTTAGGATTAAAATTGGGAAAGATCCTTTCATTAAATCTGAATGTCTTAATATACAATATTTTTTAAAGATTTTGTTTATACCTCGTCTGAGTTAGAGTCTCAGCATCTGTTAGCTGCCTACCAAGGAAACATTTAGTAAATGAAATTAAATCGTCTTTCTTGCTGGACAAAGTTCAGATACCTCATATTCACTCATTAACTGCTCCTAATTACCCTTTATTCTGCTGCTGAGGCGTACTTTTAACCTTATATCTGACTTAATTTTGTTTAGGAAACGGATTACAGTAGTGTATTGTGTATTAGTGTTTCCATAACTTCAGCACAGAAGAACTAAAGGAACCATATTGCTTGTCTGACAGAAGCCATGCTGGCACTTTAGTTTTACATTTGTTTCTTAAATTGAGGTTCTGTACAAGGCAGCTTTTGAAGTGCTCCTTTGCTGACTGCCTCAAGACTAAAATAGCACTTCTACTGTGCAAATATTGATTTTTTCAAAAGTATTCAGTTCTTTGATGTCTTATACTCCAACTGTAAAATGCAACCATTTTTTCAGTTTTGTGCTATTGCTTTTGCAGTTTTTGTGTGGTTAAAGTTTCCCCAAGGCATCACATCTTCATATATTTCACATACTTCCTTCCTTTCTTCCTCCCAATTTCACTTTCTTTTTTTCTAAATGTATGACGAGATCAACTATTGGACCGAAAAAGTAATTTTTAACCAAGTGCTATCCCCCCATTATATCTGAAAAACAGATACCATTTCCCACCCCTCTCCAGTGCTGTCCCCAGGTCCTGTGCTGTAGGTGTTGCACCATCTGAATGCACACTGACAGGAAACTGCAGCCCCCATGGCTGGATCAGCATGGCCACTGATTGGGATCATCGGCTCCAGCAACTACCCTGTGTGCTCCAATATTCCTCAGCAGAAAGCATGGGTACAAGGACAGTAAAGAGCATCATACCTCCCCTGGGATGGGCAGTCAGGAGGTCCAGGGTGTGGTGAAACACACGTGCCCACTGTAAAGGTTAACTAAAAGGTTTCTTTCAGATTCTTTTTTTTTTTCTTTTTTAAATGCCAGTCACAACAGTAGGAAAATTATCTCCTGACTTTCCCCAGGCTGGAAATATAGGTCTCTTTTGTTGGAATATGGTTAAATTTTCATTTCCACCCCAATAAAGACTCATATAATAAAGGCAACATTCTGGACTTTATGACCCATTAAGCAGTCAACCCAACCTCTTCAAGCTGTTTCAAAAATGGGAAGTCTGCTGAAAGCAGAGGGATTGATTAAAAGTTGCTTTTGTAATTTTAATAGTAAGATGGTTTTGTCCTATTCCGCAGTGTTGAAGAATGAGAAAAATTTCAGTATTACAGACTCTATCAAACAAATATTCCAAAGTTTCTAAAAGCATTTTTATCTGTGTTCACAGAATAATTAGCTGGAGAGTCTAACAAAAGGACAGTTAGGTGTTGGTGCCTCTGCCTTCTAACTTCAAGAGATTACTGTCCTTTAGTAATGAATACATGATTATTAAAGCTGAAAAACAAATACCTGCTCTGCTTCCTAATACAACAACCTCTGCAAACATTTTGACCTCTTTGTGAACTACCAGTAAGTAAACGGCTGACAGAACACATAGAGCTGCAACTTGTCTGACACTGATGCTCTTATTTCTGCAAAGAAACTGGTTTGGAACTTCTAGTTCAAAGGGAGTTTTAAAGTGTTTCATGTTGCTTTCTTCTATTGTTACCAGTCTTCTATCTTGGACTGTACAGTCATGCAGTTGTCCAGGCAATCGACATTGTCAGTGATTTTTAACCATCTTTCCATTTTATTATCTTTTGTTTTTTATAATCTACTCATCAAATTTTATTTGCTAGCATTTATATAGGGACATACAAATCTGGTCAGTGTTTTTAGTGATCAAAATGTTGGGAAGATGTTTCAGACAATTGTCTATTGTGCTACTACCAGAAGATTAAAGAACCATTCTGGACTATTTCAATAGTTCTTTGACTCGCTAACAAAAGCTCTCAAGCAGCCAGAGCACAGCAATTTGAAATGTTCTATACCTCTCACTGTGAATTCACAACCTCTAAAGGCATTGCAAATTTTAGTTGCCACACATCATTTGAATGAATGTTACTAGATTGTTTGATTCTTTCTAAAACTTTTGTTAATGGCTGCCTAATGAAGTCTGCCATTAAAAATAAAGCCAAATACTTACTAATAATGACAACAATAACATTAGATTTATATAAAGCAAAAAATTCAGACATTTTTACAAAATACCACATACAAATGAGTACATACAATATATGTTTATCTCTAGCTTGCATACACACAAACTCAAGATGAAGGCTGTGATTAATCTGCCCTTTCATGTAATTTATACTTAGCCAGCTCAATAATCTGTGTTTACATTTGTCACTCCTGTCAAGATCCATCAAGGCAGTAGAGGTACAGCCAGCCAGGTCTGCCTTTGCCAGCTCTGGTTTAGCTTTCACAGGGCACACAGCTGTCCCTCAGGAGATCAGTTCTTGCACTGCTCTTCTATTAGGTGTTAGGTATGTAATGAGATCCACAGTTGCCTTGAGCTTCTCAATGTGGAGCTGCAGCCAGTCTACCTTAGACTCACTCTTGGCTGCTGATCCTGTCTTCTTCTTTGCAGCCCTGGATCCTATCCTTTCTTCCTCCTTTTTATTTCTAATTTTTGGATCCTGCTTTTGTAACCCTATATTTTTCTTCTGAGTCGCATTGGCATTGTTCCAACTGTTCTCCCTTCAGCCAGCTCTTGCTTTGTATTCAGCACCCTTTGATCTCCTGAGCCTGGCCCTGTGCACCTCTACTGACATTCTTGCCTTGCACTAACATAAAGGAGAGAGCTATGGTGTTGTTACTTTTGAGCAGTACAGTGCCTGGACCAGTAAATCTAGCTGGATGTACAGTAGTTCTCTGTACATTCGTCCCTCACTCCCATTCCTTACTCAATAATTTTTTCCTCAGTATTCAAAACATTGCAATCTCCTTCTACCTTGAATAAAAAGAACTGACTGATTTGCAAAACCCACCTTCTAAACCATCTGATTTTCTGATAAATTTAGACCACCAATTAAAATACCAGTAAAAAGGAACCATTTGTATTTCTATTGAACATGTGAAAAAAAATTCTTCAACAGTTTTCACATCCTTCCCATTGTAGTGCGATGTCATCTATTTACTAATTTCACTAACCAATGTTCACATATGCAGGCTTACAAAGGAGTTCCTAAAACCTGATTTCACTATGGAATTACGCCATAGTTGCAAATAGCATCCTACAGCTAAATTAGGGAAGGAAAACAACAATGAAAAAGATCAGGTGAGTCAGCAGTGGGCCTTGGCAGGAAAGAAGGGCAGCCTTGGTTGTATTGACTTGAACACAAGTAGAACAAGAGGAGGGATTATTCCCCCTTATTTAGGAGTCATTATCCTATCTAGAATAAATTATCCATTATCCTATCTAGAATACTGTAAGCAATTTTGAAACCCAAAGTAAAACACTAACATCAATAAACTAGATTAAGTTTATTGGAAGGCCACCAAGCTGGCTGTGGGAGCTGGGCTCGTTCTGCCTGGAGAAGTGATGGCTGTGGGAGTACCTAACAGCAGTTTATCAGATTATACAAGGGAGAAGGTCAAAAAGACACAGCCAAGCAATTCACAGCAGCTCTGACTGGTATAAGCAGGCACATTTTTACCATGGGTACAGTGAAGTAATGGATCAAGTTACTCAGAGAAGTTGTGCAGTTTCCATCCTTGAATGTTTTCAAGATATGACCAGCTAAAGCCCTGAGGAACCTGTATTAATGTCAGGCTGATCTTGCTTTGGACTCCTGCTAAGGGTTGGACTAGACAGCTCTTGAGGTCCTCTCCAACCCAAATTACTCTGCCATCCTATGGGTCAGGGTGATCCAGGAGCTGAAGTTAAAACTGCAAGGGCAGAAGTAATACAGAAGTCACCAATGTATCAGTGCCTAAGGACAACTGTAAATCTAGAGGCAAGTAGTCCAGAAGCAAGCCAAATCAAAAGACAAAAAACTCATTGGCTTCACATATGTTGGCATATGGTGTAATTTTTTACAGAATTTTCAAAGTGCACAATATTATATAAATACAGGAGAGCACTAGAAAATATTCTGGATATTACTTCAAGAGTACTTATAGACCCTGTAAATATTTGGTAAAGTAGGAAGCAGTAAGGCAGCCCTTAAGTATTTGTGTCTTTAAGTGAGCTTGAAAATTAGCTTGTCAACAAGTTTGTCTTTCAACAACAAAAAAAAAGTTCCTGCAGTAATTTTCAAACACCAAGTAGATTTTTCTCTGATGGGTTTTTTCAAACAATATGACTTGTGGAATATCAAGGCAACCTCTAATTTCAACTCCCCTAATATCTGTTCTGAAATCAAGTTGTTATTGATGAAGAATTAATTCACAAAGATAGTTTCATCTAATCTAGGGAACTAAATATTATTATTTAATCTTACTTTAAGTCAGGAGCAAATTTTACAAATTTTGAAGGGAGAGAGAACTGCCAAATTTCTGCTGGAATGTATAAAGTTACCACATTATTCCAGACTGTTCAAAATCACAAAAACATTGTTTATTGTTTAAAATCCCATCTCTCCTTTGAAAAACACAGTGGGTGAAAAACTGCCATGTAAGATAAAGTAAAAGACAAATAAAGCAAGAGAGGAATAATTATAAGCATCACCGCAAAAAGTTCTTTAAAGGCAATCTAAGATATGTTACATATTGGAGTGAAAATACAGAGTTTATGACGGCCAAGCAGGTGTCTCCTAATATGTCATCAAAAGCTACCTTAAAATCATTACACATAGAGAGAGCTTCTACATCAAATCACAGCGTAACTGAAACAGGACTCTGGGACATGACAGCACAGCTACACCACGGACCCTTTTGGTGGTATGCCTCATCTAGATAACCAGGCATGATCTTTAAAAGTGAGGGTAACTACTTTGTATTATTTATCAAGGTAATTGAGATGTTTAGGAGAAGTTCTGACAGCTGGAATAATAAAGTTGATTCTGACAGATTAATTGAGGCAAAAGAGAGACCCAGGTACAGCACACGGCTAGAGTGAAACTGCTATAATTGACTACATAAACTGGAAGGAATAGAAAATCTCATGTGTCCTGTGGATGCACTTCATCTTGTTACAAGAGCTGATGTCTTGTATCAAGTTATAAGTGAACCACAGAATGCATTCCTGCAACCAGAATATTCCCAACAGTTTTTGGAAAAAAGTCAGTATCTTAAAGAAATATGAGTCTACATCATATGAAGGCAAATAAGTAAGAGCTTCAAAAGAAGAACCCTGCAATGATAATTAAGGGTAGAAGGATATCAAAAAATCAGTCCCCCTTTTCCAATGTGAAAGGAATTCATGAAAGCATACAAAATGGAAAATAGAACAAAGCTCTTTCAAAGATTTCTTTGAAACATTTACTATCCAATTTCCTTTTCATACTGCTGATCTCCACCAGAATTTTAACTGCTATTTTAAACAGTGCAAATTCCGTTGCCAAGCTTCACTTTAGAGAAACGGGTCCACAGTCTGGCTATGTGATGGCAAGTAATAAACTCTAATGTACATCTTCTCAAATTTCCCAGGATCTTTTTGACTGCCACACATTAACTTCTATTCTGTCTTACACAGAAGGAAGAAAATTTATTTAAAATAGACACCAGCAATCTTTTAGCAATCCACAGCACCATGTCAAGTCTCCTGAAGATGCATCATCACGGACACTGCTCACTGTAAAAAGTCTGGCCTGTTCAAGTCAGGGCAGTTGCAAACACAGATATCCAGGGACTTCACAATTTACTGTGCAATTACATTTAACAGTATCTCCAGTACTTTATCTCCTGGTGAAATTCAGCATGTTTGTAGGACAGCCTGGTGAGCCTACACTTGCTCAAGGGGTCCTGTTTGAGTGATAACTCTGCTTCTCCTGCTCCTTATAGGTCTTCTAGCACCAGTACATCCTACTCACACTGGATGAACTGAAACAAAGCATGCTTCCTGTATTTGTTTCCATTCCTCAAGTGGTTCACATGCCATTTCTGCCACCACTGCACTCAGTATCTCTTGGACCTCATAGAGTCATGGAAGTCAGTCAACAGCTTATTTTTCAAAGAGAGTAATAAGGAAGAATTTCTGTTTTAAAAAAACCTCTTTTGTCTATGATTGTTCTACCTAATTTGGGCTTCTTTGAGATGCTACTTTGCAAATGCAAGCTAGGGAATCAAATAATATGTAGTTTATGCATTTTTTTAATACATTAAGCTGGATTTTAAACTACATTTCCATAATTTGTTTTCAGTCCTTTGGTCTTATGAAAACAAATACAAATAAAATAAAAAGATGGCAGGGCAACCATCTTGTCTTATCACATAATTTCTGTTTCATTACACTTTATCTCAATCCAAAAGCCTGTTAGGTATTTCAGCATACCTGATGTCTTAAGAATAGCGATACGAACTTTCCCCTTAATCCTACCTTCACTATGTAAGATTTAACATGCATTTTACCAAATTTGTCCTGAGACACAGCACCTTCAAAAGAATTCATGCTGAACAGCTGGATTGACACATGGCCATCTGGTGAGCGCTTATTCCTGTAAGCAGAGGTGCCTAAGGCCACAATTGTTCAAGAACGGGATAAAAATATATCTTTATACATCTATGATTCCACTTTCTAAGTCCTTAAATCCATAGATATCAGAGGACAGCCTGCAAAATCAAGCATGATTTGAGGGGAAGTCACATAATCTTTTTTCTTAATCTCTTGTTTTCACTGATTATTAGTATACATCTTGGAAAATCCCTGTACAATAAGAAAATATAAGCTCAGCTGATAACTTTCCTGAAAGTTTTCTGCTAATTCATATCAAGCTAAAGGAGAAGCAAATCTGCAAGATATAGACACCACCATTTTCTTATTAATCCATAAACAAGGTAAACTTCTTAGAAAACATTATTTTCCCTAAAACATATTTCCTCAGCAGCTTTACTCTTGTTTTATTGCAACTAGTGAAAAAAGGCTGCAAGGAGATCTTGAGCAAGCAAACTGCTCCTACAGATCAGAAAAACTGAACTCTCTCTTTTTCTCTCAGTCAGTGTCCTTAAGGGAGTAATTAGAAAATATTTATTACTTATGTCTCTCATATCTCATTGTAAATACTACAATTTGCCTCTGCTTGCTTGTAAGGTTAATCAGAGTTCACTTTACTGAAAACATGCAACATCTATTAATATTATTTACAATTTCATCTTCACCACAGAAACCACTTAAACAGTAGGGCAAGAATATATAACATTTGCAGAAAAGAAACAATTAAAAATATCAATTGAAACTGCATGAGAAACTGAGTTCATTTTGCAAGACAGATAACTAGATTGGAACTATTCTGAGATCAAAAACTTCCATAAACGTTTTTGAAGATCTTTAATGTTTATGAATTCTTAGAATAACTTCAGTTCTTGCAGTTATTTTCATTTTACAAATGTTTCCTTAGGATAGCATTAGCATAATATTTCCCAAATTTATGTGACTAGAAACTAGCTTACATGAGGGAAAGATTTTAAACTGCCTCCTAAATATCACCCAATCTGCTTCTTTACAGTTCTTGAAACTGAGAGTCAGCCTGTTAACCAGAAGTGAATTTAAGTTATCGTCTCTTGGTTACAGAACATTATGTCACAGTGTTTTGTATTTTTTTAATAGAAAAGCATGTGCTAAGTAAAGTTCAGATATTTTCAATGATCTAGTTGTTTCAGATTAAACTGCAGAACTATGCAAATCACCAGAATTGTTTTTTACATGATGGCATATGTCACTCTAGGGAGAGCAGAAACAGAACTATGCATCCTGGTTCTCTGAAATTAATGTATCTATGCTCTATATGATGCAACAAATATAACATCCTTCAAAGATTTTACACAGTTTGAAGAAAAAATATATACCAGAATAATTTTACTGTGATAGAACAAGCAGAACCTCAGACAAAATGGTGTTATTTCCTGCTATTATTCACTGACTCCAGACTGTCAGTGAAATCTCTGGTTAAACAATGATTTCCATCTGCAGAAGGAAGATAATACTACTCCTGATAAATTACTCAAGAAAATATTCTGATTCCTAGCACTGAACAATACTAGTTCTTGTAAGCAAAGTCTTTACTTCCCAGAAACAACAGTAAGAAAGACCACAGGTTAGAAAGGACACAGAAGTGATTTCATGTCTTGGTAACATTCTCACTACGAATGTTGCTGAAGGCATTGAGGCTTTACAAAAACCTCCCTATGCTGAGACTCCAAGGTCCTGACCCTACTTTGATTAGCTCCATTGCGCACAACCACCTTTTTCAGAATAATGGCTGTGTGCTACATCTCCCTAAATCCTTCATATGAACTACTTGCAGTACAGATGATTGAAGCCACAGTTATATTCCTGAAAAATAACTGTAAGGGTTTAGGTAATTAAGGTACTTAATAAAATAAGAATCAAAAACCCACAGAGAAATCTGATAGACAGGCATAGCATTCTTTCCTGTGTAACAGCTGGTAAAAATTCCTCAAAACCACAAACCTATTGTTTGGAAAAAAGTTGATAAGCTGGTTAAATTTTCATTGATAATTTTGGGGTTGCTAGCAAAGAAAATAAACCTATTTAATAAAGAGGAGCACTCCCAGATGTGAAGAAAACATCCGCACCACTAAAACCACTTCACTGGCCTCATTGTTATAGCCAGAGTTACAGATGATAACAGCAAACTCTGGGCAAATCCTCCCTCCAAGGTGTGCTCAGCTGAACTACGGGGAGCAGCTCTCCAGGGGCTGTCCCAGAAGCACCTCCTGGAGCTGCTGCAGCCCAGGAGAGCTGGGCAGGGCAGCAGGGGTGTGAGGCGACGGGGCAGCCAGCGTTCCTGCCCCCAAATCTGACAGTGCTCTGTCCCTTCTGAGCCACCCCCTGTGAAGCAGACAAAGGTCCTGCTTCTTCAGCTTGGAGAAGAGAAGGTTCCAGGGAGACCTTAGAGAAGCCTTCAGTAAAAAAAACCCCAAAAAAACAGAGAAGGATTTTTCTACAAGAGCCTGTAGTGATAGAACAAGGGGTAATGGCTTTAAACTGAAAGAATACATGTAGATATTAGGAAGAAGTTCTTTGCTGTGAGGATGGTGAGGCACAGAATAAGTTGCCCAGAGAAATTTGGATGTCCCATCCGTGGAAGTGATCAAGACACGGCTGGATGGGGCTTTGAGCAGCCTGGTCTAGTGGAAGGTGTCCCTGTGCATAGCAGGGTGATAGGAAGCAGATGATCTTTAAGGTCCTTTCCAACCCAGGCCATTCTATGATTCTATGGTTCATTTTGAATTCTACACATATAAGCAGGCTCCGTGCAAGCCCTACACTGAGATTTCAGGTCTGTCCTTTCTAAGTGTGTGCCACACTTTCCTCGATTTTTCAAGGTCAATAGTCTAGCAAATTGATCTAGCAAACCTGTTTCCATCATGGAACCACTGCTCTTGACTTGTTGTATTTCAAATGTGAGTAATGACTTTTTTGTACATATTTGCATGCACAGAATTAAGTAGCACAAACTGGTGTGATACATGTTATCACAGATCATTAGTCTGATTTCTTAGAGCTCCCTGATCGTTGCAGCAATTCAATTAACTTCATATATTCTCTATTTTTGAATGTCATACATTGGCACCCAGATATTTAGTACCTATTTCCCAGTTAATTTTTTTCTTTTTTTCTGTAGGTTTTCTCACTTGTTATCAGCATAACATCAGTTTAAGAACAACTTAAATAATTAATTCAAGCACAGTCACAGTATTTTGCACATTAATTGCCACTTATTTCAATAGCATCTTGGAACTTTACAGCTTAAATTCAGATAAAAAAAATGTACACAGAAATAATTGAGTTTACTATGAAAAGACAGCTGCTCTGAACTAAAAGACTAACAGTTTAGCAAGTCACTTGTCTATACAAAGCTGTTCTGAAAGGAAAATCTATTTTATTATAAAAAGGATAAAAGGATTTAAGATAAATTGCAGTGATTGCTCTTGCTGAAAGTTCATCAAAACATCACCCAGGTGAGTTTAAAATGTGATTATTAATGGAGTGGTTACAATGCTCAATTGAACCTGGCTTTCACAGAAAGCTTTTGATATACATTTTGTTGTATATTTGATATATATGTGTTTGCTAAAACAATTTTTTTCTTGAAAATACTTGCTTTTTGCAAAAGAACATTTAACTCGTTGTAAAACACAAGACTCTGTTACACTTAGAATTTGTGCTTTTTTAATGGAAACCAAATTCTCTGCTATTGAAAAGCCCTTTTTATTCCTAGTAGACTCCTATAACTAATGAAAATTCAGAGCCAAATTAGACTGATAGTTTCATTTTTTTACTTTTGGGGTCAATTTTTCTCTTTGAGATTCATTGTAAAATTATATGGTACTTTAATAACATTCTATAATGTATTTAACCTTTTTTTTTTCTAAACATGATTACCAATAGAAGCTTACACAAACTAAGAAAATGTATGACAACAGAAAGTACCTGTTGACAGCTAAAGACAGCCAGCATCAATGTTTAAATTTCAGCCATGACCATAATATGTGAATGCAGTATTTTTGTCAGCCACAGTATTACATTTAAAAATACCCTAAATTTCTGATAGACATGGATACACAAGATTAAAAAAAAAAATTACAAACTTAGCCAAAATAAATTAAAAGAGTGCTGGAATTAAATGAAAAAGAAAAATGACAGCAACAGAGATATTTTCTAAGAGTTTGCACATCTTTTACTAAAGAAGAAAATACTAGAAACCACAGCAATCTCCATCTATATTCAAAATCACTAAATCAATTCTAACACATCAGCAAAATACGGTTTGATAAAAATAGAAATTAAAGAAGAGGTGTTTTCTACATTACCATATATATGAGTTCAATTCTAGAATTCTGAATTTATTTCATCTAGGTATATTTTTAAGTCTTATGAGCTTAAAATCCTGTACTTATAGGAAACAGAACTTCCATTTCAGCAATTTATTAAAAAAAATTTATATTAAAAATACAATGAAATACTTGATTGAAAATATAAATTCTACCAGCACTATGGGCCAGAGAGACTCTCTGCCACTGACCACCAAAATTCCTTACATATCACACACACACGAGGTGATTGATTAGGTGACCTGAGCACTCACAGGCTCAGGTCACCAGGCAGTGACAGGACCTGTCCTTCCAGACCAGCTGCTGGAGCTACCAAGTTTCTGGCCCAAAGTACAATACTCGTTAGCCCATAGGAAAGCACAAAGGCCATGGAACAGGCAGTAAGTAAAATGTTTCCTCAGCTGGGAAATTCTTTGTTGGTCTAATTGGAGTTTTGTTTATTTTCTGAAGATAAGAGTTTATTGGTGTGGAGGTGGGCAATGGGAAGAGAAAGGGAATTACACACTGCTATTCCCATTTGTAAGCCTATCAAATTCTACTGGTTAGGCCCTTAGCTGTATAGGTATTGTACAGAAATTTATTGCACTGAGTAGTTGTGTGTGGCCTTATCTCTGCCAGTCTTTGCTTTCTTAATTATTCTCCAGCACAGCTCCACCCTAATTACTTCATTTTTCCAAGTTTTATCCAGATATTTAAAATTTTAAAATTTAAACTGGTATGTTAAAAAGAAATATATACAAAATAATTTATGAACTGTTTTGAGGGCATATGGATATCTAAATAGCTGCCATTTTGTATTTAGTATTTTGAATATTTCTAATTACATCCTTAACAGCATCAGTTGTAAGAAACAATTATAGACCAGAGGTATACTCATAATTATTATAAATTATCAAATTATCACTGGGCATCTCATGATCCTCCAAGAACTCTAAAACAGTTGTCAACATAAAACCAATATAAAACAAATACAGCTTATATGCAGCAAAAATATCAAAGTTCCCAACATCACTTTAGTTGGATGTTTGCTTAACTCCCTTCTCCACAAGGGTTTGAAGAAGGAAGGTGGCAAGTGCTTCTGCTAGCACTCTTTGCTGCTCTGCTTTGATTTTTAAGGAGTAAAGGGATTCCCAAAACACCATTAAATGAAATCTTTCAACCGACAGCAGAGGTCAGAGGATTCCACACGTAGCTGTACCCATGGCACAACTACTTACTGCAGGTTTCAGAGGAAAGAGGCAGCTCTTGGCAATACTTTTGCACCTTACAAGACCTTACAATTAAGATCTGCTTCTGAGGCATTCAAATTCAGCCTCTTCCGCCTCCAGATCTTACCTTTTTCACATTCCCTCACACAGAAATCCCATAAGGTTGTACTTGATTCATTGCTGAATCAAAGCGTCTCATTCTGAAGAACTGCAGCTGTTCTGTGTCTATATGCTCCAAGAGCATTTCAGCTGCATCTACACTACTCAGATAAACTAAACACATGCTTGATTCCTCTTTTCCACAGTTTAATTTGTCTCAGTCTTGTTATCAGACTAGAAGATCACAAAGTAGTATGCTGGTATGGGTTATAGTACTATTCTCCTACAGCAAAACCAGAGAATTATGCTTGTATCTAAAACTTGAATTGTGGCCATTGATTATCAGGAACTGCAGCTTTACATACATCTGATGATGCAGAAAGTTTCAGTCTTATCATCAATATGGATCATTAAAGGTGGAGTTAGGAAATCCCCTTTGATTTTCTGCATTATTCTGTATTTGATGTACTCTTCTACATTTGGCTAAATAAGCTTGCTCAGCAAAAAAAATCAGTTTTTATCTGCTCTTTTACCTCTTTTATCCCAACTTTATTCCTTGTTGCTCTAACATATTCTATTACTAATTACTACATTACTGACTATTACTAATTACTATATTATGTAACTGGATTTCTCTGCCTCTTTGTAGGTCATTATTTTTTCCTAATAAAACAAATAAAATGAGTCTCAAGATACTTAGAGCTTTAAATGTGTGTCAGCTAGTTGTCAGTCTCTCTTTTACCTTTGTTCCTAAAGAAAGCCATAGTTTTTCACTGTTGCAACTCCTACATAAATCCAGCTCCCGTTAGTTTGCTGTCAGTGATCAGACATCTCTGTAATGGCTAATACAGCCTGAGTTAATGGAAATCTCTCTTGATTCTACACTGATTTCACACTGATTGCAAACACTTCTGGGGTTCTATATACCAGAAGTACGTACTTCTCTCTTTTTTTCTCAGTAGCAACAAAGCTTTTTGACTCTCCTCAGCTGATCCACTGTGCCTGTTCTAATCACGGGGCAAGGAGAGAGGAATGACAGGATTTCTCACATCCTTCAATCCTAAATTTGTCAGCAGGAATTCCTGAATCTGAGCACTGGTGGGAATGGCCAGGGGAAGGAGCTGCTCAGCAAACATAGCACTACCAATTTGTTTGCCAGAAGAGCTAATGGTGGGAGTACCAAGCAGGCAGCAAGGCAGAGAGGTTCAGAGAGATTTGATGAGGTAGCTTGGGAAGTGACTCCAATAGCCAGTCCTACAAAATGTGAACTATGTGAGTCCAGCACGTGGCTTGCTCAGCTCTCATCTTGGCCCTTCCCTCTCCACAGTACATCTTGCTTAACAATTTAGAACCGGGAAGCTTAGTTCTTATGCAAAATAATAAACTAGTCAGAGAAAGCTTCTTGAGGAAAATTACACAAATCAGGCTGGTGTTGCAGAGGCACAGTATGGTAAATGGCTAATTTTGCCTCTGGTGGAACACTCTTGTGCTACGCGGGGTTTTTTCTTCATTTCCATAATTCAGGTTTTCCAGTATGTCAGCATCTAACCAGCACTGCAATTCAGACTTTAGCATATATCCTATTTAGTACAAGTTTACTAGTACTCAATAAGCAGAAGTAAATAGTTGTTCCAATACCAGAAATTAATTTACCTAATCCTTAGTGCCTACAATGTTTTTCTCTCATCTGCTCAGCTATAAATATTTATATGAAAATTAATATATTACTTGCTTTCCATATGTCTGTCCTGAAACCAGACCTCAGCAGCTTCTCAAAGAAGTTATTTAAGGAAATAACTCTTTTGCACCCTGCTAAACTAACGTATACAAGATATTGTGGAAGCAGACTAATTATTGTTCCAAAAATAATGAGGCATGTATAAGAATAATAGAAATACAATCTTTACCAGTCATGAGGAAAAAATATAGGAGAGAATCAATTTCATATTTCAGCAGGTTCTAATAACACTGAGGTCTGGAATTAAACTTTTCCCACAAAATTATTAATGTATGACTATGCACCACAGAAGGGTATGTGCCTTCCTCTAAACCCTCTAGTACTGACTTCCAGAGGTAGAACAAAGCTAGAGAGATATAATAAGGGATGCCTATTTTAATATTTGAATATTTAATAGAACTTTGACTTTTATAGCTTTTGCTTTCTCAGCAAGGAAGGATATTGGATATTTTTTCTTAACTCAAAGTAATCAAGAGGGACATAAAGATTCTGTTGACCTGTTGACATCTATTTAAAGAATGAAATAGAACAGAAAAGGTAAAAGAAAATTCTATGTGCTGGCTTTCCTGAATGTGGCTTAATGCCTACTTAATGACATCTTTCTCAGGCGTGGCACTCGTGAGTGCCTGCTTGTGCCAGTTGAGAAGTCTAAAGAAATCAAAGTCACTCTATACTGTACAGAACATTTCAGTCGGCATTTGACATACGTGTTTCAGTTCATGGTTCCAAAAGAATTTTTATAGAAACCAGGCAGATAAATTGTACTTATTTTCTGTCTCTAGATAATATAAGAACTTAATTAAGGGGAATTGAAGCAGTGGCAGTAAAAAAGTGAAGACAGAACTCTCCTACAGCTTATGAGAATTATGGTTCTCACATGGCTTTGAAACTACACAATTTTAAGAATGCATGTTGAATTAATACATATATACGGACATTCAGTGTCTAGTTCCACAGGTTCATTGATAGAATAAAAAACTCATTTTCAAGTACTGAAACTACACTTAAGCAGAAGAGTAAATTAACTGTTTATTTCTGGAGACATTGTTTGATGTGTGCAATAAATAAACCATCATATTCATAAAATAATTCCATTTAGAATTTTCCTCTTTAATACATTCCAATAATACTGAAGAAAAATTTCAATTAAAAAGATAAAAGATGTAGAGTGAGGCCCAATAATATGGTGTGGGTGAAATGCAAAAACAAGGGTAGTAAATACTTCCTTAGGTAGTTATGTTCTATCTAACTCCTTTACACGAGAACCAATTTAATCTGCACCAGTCCTACTTCTGACTCAAATTTCGGTTAAGCATTGAGGGAGCAGGAAAATCAGCAGATGAAGTCTGGTTATACATACAATACATAAAGTCATATTTTTGTGGTACATACAATCACAACACTTACGATAAGGTCCACTCACAGTATTACGCTCATCTCTAACAGGTAACACCTTTCAAAGCCAACAATATAGAAATACTTTGTCATAAGTGTCAAAATAAAAGAAACGTCTAAACACGACAGTATCCAAGTCCCTCTTACACATTAATAAACATTCCTATGTCTTGTGTAGTTAAAACTACATTTGCAAAATACCCAAATAACCATGCAGCACACCTACAGAGTTTTAGTGTCTTAAGCCATTTTCACGGTCTTGGTTTTGTCAATTCTATTTTCATTAACAGGGCTTTCCATTTGGAAACAGACTTTGCTAAAGCTCTTCTAGTTTCCCACACTGAAACGTATATTCTAGAAAGTAATTATATGAAGTGTATTAGTCTACATTATCTGCAAAACTAATAATTAATTATAATAATTAATAATTAATGAACTTGATGATTTATTTGCATTCAAATACTTAATGTCTCATTTTACAGTAGCTTTACCAATTCTGGGAGCAAGGAAAAACAACCTGGAAATAAAAGTCTAAAGCAGTTTTCTCTTCCTCAGCCAGGTTTTATAGGTCAGAAGTCTCGTGTTTTCCACTTAAAATGCGACCTCAATTAATGAAGTCTTTTAGAGGACACTAAATTATTTTTGTATAATAGAAATTTAAATTGAAAACATCTTGATTATTTTAATTAACACACGCTATATGACATGACCCTGCTCCAGATAGCAGGAAATTTTGGATATTATATTTAAGGTTATACTACTATGTAGAGATTCAGATTCTTGATGATCTGCCACAGCTGGGCAGAAAGCTTTTGTTGGTGTATAAAACACTTTCCCAGGTGCTAAAAAGCCACTATTAAACTAAGTAACACTGCATCTTCCAGTTTTCAATAGATCAGGATAACTCTCTGTTCAACTATATGAAAGCCATGAACAAGTTTCAATAGCTCTCTTTCCATCTGCCACTCAATAAATATCTTTTTTCCTTCTCTGAGTTTTTAAATCATGGCACTATTGTTCATTCTGATAGACAATTACACTGTTTCTTTCATTTGCTTTAACTTATCCTTCTTAAATTTTAATAATCAAGAACACTGCGTGTTAAGAGTTTCGCTGCACATTTCCAAAATTTTATTATAGACACACAAGAAACTTTTACTGAAGAAACAACCTGGCACTCATCTATTACTTTCTAATAGGATGTTGGATATTTCAGTTTAGCATATTTTGTTGCTTTTCAAAACAAAACTCCCTTGCCTTAGAATGATAATCTTGTTCCAGCCTGGAATCTGATCCTGCTACCTGTTTGTACTTGCTCATTTTCATTTGGCGGTTCCTTTCTTCTACATCCATTGCACCTGTTAAGTTAAAAACAGAAGAAAAAAAGAAAATAAATACACAATCAGTCATCAATTCCAAGGTTAAAATTATGCTCATGAGAGTTTTAACAGAAAGAGATGAAATTTGATTTACTTAAATTCAGTGCATATAATTTTAGTTCCTGAATTACAGTTTTGCAGAAAACCCAAAAGTTGTCAGAGGAGCAAAACAGCAGATAAGGATTTCAGCAGAATCTTAATAAGTGTTGTATCATCTACACAATTCAAATGAAACCAACTTTGTGAAAAAAAATCAGTATCAATGAAACACAATGTTTCCATGGAATACAATTAAACTATTTTAAGAATATTCAAGAGAAATTGAGTCTTTTATTTAATACAGAGGAATGCAAAGATAACCTGCTTATTTTGGGTAGAGATTCTGGTTCTGCATTTATTATAGTCTGACATATCAAATTAATAATCGAGTAACAACTACAGACTAGCAGACCTTCCATTTACTATTTCAGTATATTCTTAGTATGCTCAAAAAAGTCAAAGAATGACTAAAGGAATCTTAAAGAGCCACCCAGTGGCATCACTGTATTACATTCTAATGAAACACAGCTTCCAGAACAATTTCAGGATTCACTCTTCTTGGATAAAATACGTGGTTAGTTTCAGTCAGGGATGGAGTCTCACTGCGTGATTCAGGCAGTAGCTGGTTTCAAAAAACTGGTACTGCAATACCACGATTTACAGTGTAAAATAATATAGAAGTAAGTGCCAAAGCTGAAGTGGAAGACTGAGAAATAGAAAAATGAGAGGAAGACAGCTCAAAAAAGATTTTCAAACAAAATATAATTAGCTATTGTACACATACAACTTTGATTCTTTTCCACTTTAACCTCATATCAGTCAAGAATAAATCATTATCCACAAAATGCTAAAAAGCATTAATTTTGACTGATATTTGTCTTAAACTACCCATAATTTTAATGCAAAAGTTGTCTAGGATTAAAATTTCAGAATCCCATTAATCATAAATAGAAGTTTCGGTACATTTTATGTATTGAGCAATATGGACCGTGTTTATGGACCTGAGATGGGAATATTAGATTCCAGTGTACTACAGAAACCTGATTTAAACTCTAAACCTCAGTTGTAAGTCATAATCTAACAGCAAAGTGGGGGTCTGCACAGAACCTGGGCCTCTCAGCTTTGTATTTTCTTTCTTGGGAACAATAGGGGTAGTAGCACATACTATGAGAGCTGCCAGGCACATGTTGTGGCACTTCATAGGAAATCTGGAAGGAGAGGAGGTGAAAGAAAGTGGGAATGCAAAAACACTAAGCTGTTCTGTTCTTTATAAACACTCTGGCTTCTAGTTTTTGTATTCTAACTCTCTATCTTTACTCCCTACAACAACATGAAATAGAAGACTTCATCAAAAAATCTAAGAGAAATTAAAACTAAGAAAAATTAATGAGAAAGAATAAATGGTGTTTTATAGGGAGAAATAAAATGAAAAAGAGAGCAGCAGATGAAAAATTCTAAAATAAAATACAGTTAGTTTTTCCTATCATAATTTTCCTCAACCATTATAGAACCCATAGCAGTGTTTGTCAATTTATCATTAAGATGAAGTGACTTTTTTAGGATATAGTTTTAAAAGCTCTAAAGATTTCTTTTTTCTCTTGAAAACAAAAACTTTACACTGGAAAATTATATTTTCTTTTTACAATGACAGAAGTAATACATACTTTTTTTGAAGTAAAATACTCCAGCCTCCTCTCAAAGAAAGAAATCAACTTTTTCTGAAATCATAATATTCTGCAAATCTTCTTGTCATTTTTCAGTAAGGTAAGAAAGGAGATATTTTTCACAAAATGGGACATTTTTTCAATTTTTCTTATGTTTCATTATGAAATCATGGCATGTGTTCTTTGTCTTCAGACATTCTGCCAAACTTCAGGAAATTGCAAGTGAAGAAATAAAAATTCTTAAGCATAAATTAGAAATTTCACAATTACTTGAGAAAATATTCATTCTTATCTATGACCAGTTGGCAAAGTGAAAGTTAGATTTCCACAAATCCAATTGCCTATGATATGGACAAAATATGCCACTCAAAAGGGGAGCATAACATATAAGGCCTTGGTGTGAGTCCTCTGCAACAAAACAAGCAAAATTTGTAGCTTATTTTTTCTCAAGAGAAAAACAAGACAAAAAAATTTGGGAAAAAAATTTTAATTCCCATAAAATCTTATTAAAGGAAAATCTAACTTCCTTCGTATTTTTGAAACTGTCTTTAACAAGTGAGCGAACTCAGTTGTGTGCAAAAAGAAGAAAGCCCGAGGGCAGTGTGAAGTTCATAATGCAGAAGCCAGCTCTGGTTGCACTGTCCATGGAGCTGACACGCAGAGTGAGTGCAGGGTAACTGCCTGCCCCGGGCTGGCCTCCCTGTAACTTCAGCCAGACGCAGCTGTGACCTGCAGGGGAGCAGGAAAGGCTGAGAGAGTCAGGCACTCCCCATTCCCCCGGTCCAGCATGAAAGCATGTCACACCAAGTGGTGGGAATGCAGGGCTATCATCACCTCCACTTCTGCGGCCAAAGCTCTGCTTAGCTGACACCTGTGTGGGAGGGTTTGGCAGGAGCAGAAAATACTTCTGGAGACTACAGTAACCATCTGGGTGCATCAGAAGCTTCAGCTTTTAACATGAGTTTGGTCACCAAGGCAGAACATCAGTCCTATCCTAAGGACTCTGCTGCAGTCAGGAGCTGTTCATGGAGCATGTGTCAACAAACCAGAACTAACCTGAATCTAACCATTAGTTATCAACAGCGGTTAAAATGTAGGAGCATAAGCTTTCACACACCTGAATCACTCAAGGGCTGACTGAGCCCTTGTGTTATTAGATCCTCAGCTAGAGCCCAGCACAACACATTTTCAGGACTATAAAGACTGACAATAGAAAAGTTAAAGCTGCTTCTGATATACTGATGTACTGCCACAATGCACCAAAAGTGTATGCAGCCAAATTTTGGCCAGGTAAAATGAGTTCATTTCTGCCCAAACATCCTTCTAGAATTTTGCTTATAAACAGTAGTCATGCCTCCAACAGAAATATCCAATGAGACACTCAAATTCCAGCCATACGAACACAAAAAATTAAGACTGAAGGGAAGAACAAAGCCTGGTGCTGCTCACCAGACATAACTGGGGTCATTGCACCGTAGGCAACGTTCTGGAGTTTGCTTATTTTGAACTCTCTAACATTAAAAGCCCATGGCCTGAAGGTTAGTCCAGAGGGGTTTTCATGGGCACAAGGAAATTCCTGGCTGACAGACACAACTGCTGATTCATTACCAGCCATTCCCCATATTTTTGGAAGAGAGTGTGCTGAGGGAAAGTAATATAACTACAGAGCAAAGACTCCTGGAATGCCGGAGTGAGGCACAGAAGTACTGTGCAGTACAGCCCTGTAATCACTCAGATCCACAAAGACTGCAGTGAGAGCCTGTAAACCCTAGGCCACATGAATTTGACCTTTTTTTTAATCTATGGAAATGTAACCATTAGACAATGAACTATAATTTCAATTTAGCTATAGGATGTTTTGTAACAAAAAAAAGAGAAATTTCTCAAGACACAGACAAAAGGGTGCCTGGAGGCTGTGGGAGAAAATCAGAAGAAAAGACCCCCAGATGCTGCAGGCAGGATTGGATGAGCAGAAGTGCAATCAGAAAACGAAGCCACCTAAAGAGACTATAAAATCCAGTAACAAGCAACAGGCAGGGCCCCAATTAAGAGGCATCCAGCTTGAGCTGTAACTACTACTGCCTATTAAACATAGTAAAAAAGGAACTCTGCTTGATTCTTTTATTGAAGTGGAAGCTAGGGATAAGCCCTATTGAGATAAGATCCACAAAATTCCTACCATGGTGTAGGTGGTGGCTATATAATTCCATTCCTACAACAGGACTCAGGACAGGCACTAAAATCACTGCTTCTGCTTCAAATAAAAAAGCATTATTTTCATGTTTTAGCTTGAAATAAGCTAAAGTGAAATAAGATAAGATTCAGTTACTTCACCACTAAAGTGAAGGGCTGTAATCAATGATTTGGTTAATACCTCATTTTCCTAACCTCAGCAGCTCACTGAGTCACAATTTTACAAGGAAATAAGCAAACACTGAATTCAGCCGAGAGCTAAAGACTGTAATTTGTTCTTCAGGTCAAATACTGGCTACTCTCTAGGGTAAGACTCTTCAGCTGATAGCCTGTGATCCACACCAGAGACAAAAGGGACAACAAACTGGCCTTATCATCCAGCTCAGCCTAAGGCAAACCTATCTGGTTAAAAATCAAAATAGAACCAGCTGAGACCTCCGCTCTTTCATTCTTTCTTTCATTGTCTTCTCCAGTGGGAATTATTAAACCATTCTAGTTCCTATAGATGCTGGTGATGGTAATCCTATACCAGGATCTGAGTTTGGAGGAGGAGTTTGCTGTACAGTGAGGCTTCTGTGGCACAGAGTTCAAGGGAATCTGGTATGGAAGAAGAGTGAAGTTTCTCTCACAATATTAGAATAGATTTAATTTTGGATACATATGGACAAAAGGGACACAAAATTTGGGAGGCACAGTCACTAAGGCATGGGGAAAAAACTCATGAGTGGACTAAAGTAACACTGATATTTTGGAAATCAGAAACCTGTAATAGAGCAGAAAAACGTGTGCAGGTGAGCATGCTCTGTGTCTGGAGAGGGGAGGACAGAACAGAAGTCTTAAAGTGTATGACATCTGCCTTTAGGTGATTCTGGTCTCTTTCTTCCCATTTCTCGCCCTTATTTGACACCCTTAAAATAGCAAAGGAAATACATTTGGAAAAACCCTTTCTTAGGTTCCATTTCCTAGTGCCTATTTTGAAATCCCCAAAATACATCAAAATTGCACTCCAACTCTTTGCTACATATTTGCTTAAGCATAGCAGATCAAAGAATTTAAGGGAAAAACACAAAAATATTTTTAATAAGTCACCCTACCTGTATCCCCATTCTCTGGATCTGTTTTCTTTTCTTCTACAAACAAATGAAAGCGATATGTAAAGCAAAAAGAGGGGGAGAGAAAAAAATGCAGAAATAATAATAAAAGTAATATAAAAATGCATTAAAAAGGAAAAAAATTAACAAAACTCACCAAATTAATATAACTTGAAGAATTTAGTCAACCAACCAAGTATGGTGCTCTAAATCTAGAGGCATATTCACTGCATGCTAGTGTATACATTTATGTACTCTCGTCGAACATTTACTGAAGGGAACCCACGGATATTTTGTGCACTTCCAGAATCATTAACACACTCAATAAAGAGAGAGCAAGGCAGGTGTCAGATAGATTTACTTTACAGTTTCCTTGATTGGGATGACACAAAAATAGAAGTAAAAAAAATTTGCTTGTGCTGTATGTTCTATGCAGTGCACTCACGAGATACAGTCTAATGGTTCAGGCATAAAAATTGAACGTGTCAGAATGGGTTTTGGCAATTACTTTCAATCTTCATTGGTTTAATCAATTCTCATAGCTTCTACAGGTTAAAAGGTCTAATAATGATATTACTGTAACTTGTCTTAGAGTTAAAAATTATGAAGAATAAAAGACACTAACATCAATACTCAGAATCCAGTTCATGCACATAAACTCAGCTGACTGACGCCAACAAATACTCTGAATACATATCAAAGGTTGTAAATGGCTCAGGGCATTCGTCTGTCACAAAGAAATGAAAATACATTGGATCCTTATCAAATAATTTGGCAGCCCATAAATAATCTGAAGTCCAGTTTTGGTAAATAATGTGAAAGAATTTTAAGTCAAATGAAATTTACTTTAATTAGAAATAAATTAACTTTGAAATAAATTCTGTTTCCTTTTCAAAATTATGTTAAATTCAATTAAAACAATCCCATGAATATGGAGAAATAGCCCCCAAGCTACACACCAAAAATAGTATGCATTACTAGAACTAAATATTTTTCCAGAATTGTTGGTTATTGAGGATTGCTCACAAAATTATGATCTAATTTACAGCACACAGATTGAAGAGGGAAACAGAAGGAAATACCATTTTGTAGGTGGGTATCAAAGCAGAGGATGAAGTCAAACTCAGAGAGAAATCATACTCAAGCAAGGTAGAATTGTAAGAAAGTAAAATATGCTCCTGAAGAGAGCATAAATAATATGCTACACTTCAACGCAATCTGGCTTCCTGTCATGTGCGGGATCAAGATTATTGTTCTGCTGGCAATTTCTAGTGGAACTATTAGGCAAATTAATGGGAAACAGATATGGCAGGTCATAAACCTACACTTTCAGAAATCAGTGGGTACTAAATCAGTTCCTGGAACTCCTCTCATTCCCCGACCTTTCCTGCCCCATACTCTATACTCTATACCATTTTTAAATAAGGCTTCTTGCATTCTTCTGAGTTGGCCTTTGCACAGCCTGGCCTTACTATCTATGTGGGCTGTGAATAGTGCTAGGAAAATAGCAGAGAATTGTAGTTTTGTTTGCTTTTCAACCCTTCAATTTTTTTATTTTTCTTTTAGGTTTAAATTGCTGTCACCAATATAAAGTCTACAAATACAATGTCTTCAACTGTTGCATTACTTTCTAAAGCAGAAAGCAATTTGATAGCAATACCACTGATCCAACATAATGCACAATAAAGGAAAGTGAATTGAGTTATTAAAACACCCGTGAGCTTGAGCTGAGAGAATGATGACATTTCTAAGTTAGTCCATAGGCATAGTGAAAAGAAATCTTTACTTTGCCTAAATATTATCTTAATACAGAAATCTCATACTATAAAGGTTAATTAATTTTTTAAGATGCTGTCTTGGGGTGATTCTATGACCATACTGTATTCCCCATCGCCTGCTTGATTTCTAGTGTACCTTTAAATTGCAAAGGGAGAGAGAGAAGCCGAGAGAACTCTTCAAAGTGGCTAGCATTACCTTGCATCTAGAATGTTTTGCATTCTTTTCTCTCCTGATTCTGACAACATTTGTTGGTTAGAGGACTTTTGCTCTCTAGTTTCTTCGGTTTTCGGCAGAGAAGGGACTGTGATCTGCCTCAGCGGCTTCTGTTCCTTTTCGGACTGTTTTTGGCTTGCTTTTCATCTGAGACCAGCTCCCATCTCCGGACCTGCTCGGCGGGACCCTCCAAGGGGGCTCGTCGGACCCTGCCTGGCCGGCCCGGCCCAGCTCAGAACTGCAGGTTTTACCTACAGAAAGAACTCTAAAATCCATTGTCCTCTTTTAGGGGATGGGGGAGGGGGTTTCAATATTCTTTTTCTTTTTGCCCCGTGACAGCGGGGGGCTCTGCTTGTTAAATAAATAGTTTTTTTCACTTTCATTTGAGAAATTATTTTCCCGAACCCGTGGGGGAGGTGCTGCCGGGGCCTGCTTGCCTGGCAGGCAGGAGAGAGAGGGAGAGAGAGACGCCCCTCTCGGGTTGTTTCCTCCTGGATTTGTGTCCAAACCCACACAAATGCCTAGAAGTCCATTCATTCTTATGTCTGGATGTCTTTCAAACACAAATCTTTAAATAAATACATTGTCAAAATAAAGAAGTTTGAAACCTGTCCAACTTTCACTCATTCTTGCTCTAGGTATAAAAAGTACATAGAAAAATATTTCCAAATGGGATTGTAGAAATTAGTATCATAGTATTAGCAAACACAAAATTCTATTAGATTCTTGAATTTTAAAAGTGTAATTGAAGTGCCATGACAAATCTCTGCAATAGGTATATTCTTTAGATTTTTAGTAGAAAGGTCAACACAGAGGATTCTACTCTTCAAACACAGATTTCAGATGTATTGTGAAGAGCTGTCTGAAGAAGTACTAGAAAGAACAGCAGATTGAATTGAGAAAGATCTCACTTGGGTGAAAGTGATAGAACTGAACAATACAGGTATTATCCATTCACCAAGTAAAACAATATTAACTTTGCAGCAGCAAAGATCTTCACTGCAGCTATGGGCCTAGTCATCATCTCTAAAAGAATTCAGAGCAGGTTCAGGATGTTGATACTAAAGTGATTAACGCTTTTGTTCGTAATGTGTTCAAAACAAAAAAGCTCTAAGGAGCCTTAATGTCTTGAAACTGCTGAAAACCCATAAATCACTATGATATTATTTTAAAATCTCTCAAACTGAATAATATGAGATGACAAAGTCACTAGTCATTCCTAAAAAATCTTGATCTGATTTTTTTTTATATGATGAGTATCATCACATTAGTCAGTATTTTTCTACATTACTTGGTTTAAGCTTGGTTTACAAAGTGAAAAGCATATTCTGTATCCTGTAGTGTAATGATCTCAATTCAAGAACTAATTTTTTTCAGAGCTATACACTTTGGAGAAATAAATCAATGCTTTCAGGAAGGAGACATTTCTGCACACTACAGAAAATAACTGTATGATTTCAGCTTAATCAGAATATAGATATATTTAAGTATACTGGTTAAATATAGAGATGAACCATAGAAATAGAGAGATCAAAATGCTGAAATATTGTCTCTCAAAACCTTCTTCTACCATCACAGTAGACATTGCTATTATAATGACTACTGATATTTTATTTAATAGTAGACACAGCCATGCTGCCATGGTCTAACTCCCTGTTCTTTCTAACTGATCCTAATGTATCTGAGAGATATCTAGCAGTCTAACATGTATCTGGAAGATAAAATGAATCGAAAAGAATTCTTAATAAGAGCCTCATTCATGAGCAGACTTGTCAAAAACTAAACTGATCTAAAACGGCCTTGATTTTCTTGGAAATGCCTTTACTCGATGTGCTTTGCTGTTCTGATGGGTACCTGGAGGTGCCAGGGCCCCATCAGACTTCACCCACCTCATGCCGAGAAGTCTCATGTAGCAGGGACTCCAAGTTCCTTGGAACAGAACATGCCCATCTCTGTACATGATAGAATAGAGTAACAGTTCCATAGAAGAAGCAGGACAGCAGATTTCTCCCTAGCCATGGATATTTATGGCAGTATTGAACAACTGCTCAAAAACTACTGATGGCAGCATTGAACAACTGCTCAAAGCCTGCTGGCCTCCTGGTGAAGATAAGGGGCAGCCTGACTCTGCAGCCTTGAGGTTACAACTGGGAGGTGCTGGGCTTTATCGTCGTCTTCCCAGGGTTTCTCCCTTCTCTCACAGCTCACTGCTCCAAACCTACGGTTAGAGCCTGGTTCTGTCTTGACCTTTCTCTTCTCTCTCACCTGGGATCTAGATGAATGAGATTTGCATAAACTGAACAGAGGCCTAAAATAAATCTTGACTTCCTTTCTTCGAATGAAAAAATTTGCAGCTTCCAATGCTGGAGGATATGCGTGTCATTGCAAGAGACAGACATGGAACTCCTTGCTTGTTTCCGAGTATAGGCATAAGATAAGGTAATGACATAAAAGGTTTTATTCTATTTTTCATATTTGCAGACATTTAATATCAGCAATATGACTAGGAATTCTATTTATACAGTGGTTAAACTAGCTCCTCTACTCATGCGCTTTATTGAAAATTGAGTCTGATTTCTTAAGGTAGTCCAAATTATTAAATATCATTTTATTTTTAAAATCGAATATACATGTAGGACCCTAACTTTGGGTAAGTACTTCAAAAAATGCTAGCTGAATTTCTTGCTAGAGATTTCTCTTGAAATGCTATTCATGACAATATATGAAAATCAATTTTATTCTGAAAAAAAAAAATCCCTGAAACAACATCACAGAATCACAGAATATTCTGAGCTGGAAGGGACCCCTAAGGATCACTGAGTCCAACTCCTGGCCCTTTACAGGCCAGCCCCAAGTGTCACACCATATGCCTGAGAGTATTGTTCGAACACTTGCTGAACTCTATCAGGCTTGGTGCTGTCACCCCTGGGGAGATGTTCCTGTGCCCAGAAACTCCCTGGGTGAAGAAGCTTTTTCTAATATCCAACCTAAACCTCCCCTGACACAAATCCAGACCATTCCCTGGGTCCTGTCACTGGGAACACACAGCAGGGATCAGTGTCTGCCCCTCCTCTTCCCCACGTGAGGAAGTTGGAGACTTCCATGAGGTCTCCCCTCAGTCCCCTCCAGGCTGAACAGACCAAGTCACTTCAGTCATTCCTTGTATGGCTCTGACTCAAGCCCCTGCACCATCTTCATGGCCCTGTTATCGAATCAGGCAAAGGAAAGAAGCTTGTCTCCTAAAAGGAAAATGTAAAATTTAGAAGTATTTGCTTTGAACATCAAAACTTGCCAGTTAAAGGTCTTGTACTCAAAGGATTACATTTCCTCCTGTTTGCTGAGCTACTCAATTCCAATTCTACCTCTAAGGAATTAGCTCTAAATTTTGTCATTCCGGCTTTCAACAGTGTGAAAAATATAACTGCCTAACTGCTACAGGTCTAGCAAAGTATCAGATGCTGTGTGATATAAATGGTTACTGAACTTCACTCCAGGCCTTTATGTCCAATTTGTGGAAAACATAAAAAAGGTACTGTTGCAGGAAACAAGTTCTTTCCAAGTCTGTGATCCACATCACAGTCTGAATGAAAAGAAAAAATAATTGATGGTTATTGAAGTGTTCTTCAACTTAATATTACTGATATATTCTTGATACTTAATATTACTGTTTAAATGTGACTGAAGTGTCAATTATTGCCCTTAAAAAGGCATGCTCAAAAGAAGACTATTTCAGCCAGCCAGCTTCCTAGCAGGGAACATGGCTTCACATTCCTGTTTTCTATTTGAGGATTGCTTGACAGTTTTTTTCTTTTGGCTTTTTTTTTCTTGTTGGTTTCAAGCTTGACACAGTAAAGAAAGACTAAAACCCGGGGGACATTTCTTGCCATTTACATAAATTTTTATCACAATGCTAAAAGCATGTTAATGATGTTTCTCTGGATTATTTGCAGAATACATGGCACCGTTTAGTAAAAGAACTGAATAAAATGGTGTGGTGATCTAAACAGGGAAGTTAAAGAATCTCTCCAATCCTGCGTTTATAAATTGACAGGGTCAGCTCAGGTTGCCATCATTAGGGATAGATCAGTGCAGATGGTAAAGGGCAAAGATCCTTTTAAACAAGCTGGAAAGTTCTATTTTGCATATTTATTAAAATGCTGATTAGAGCTATGGCTAGCCCTTTTTTATGCTGCCTAGATCCTTTTCCAAGGTGATTTTTGCAGAGTAGCCAGTGATGTTTTCCTGCACTGCCCCATACAAAGGTGTACATACACTTTGGTGGCCTTCGTAAAATACTGACACCTACACGGAAAAAGGATGAAAGAAAGAAGCAGTAACTCAAATTTTAGCTAAAACATCCCATTTTGCTTCTCCCTAGAATCCTGGCACATCCTCCGTATATAAATAACATGAAATAGGATTTTGAAAGTGTAAAAGAAAAATGTCTGAGTGGTCAGTAGGTCCTTATATTCTGTACTCATAAAAATCCATTCAGATCAGCCACACTATAAACTCTGCACCGTTTTCAGGGAAACCTGAGCACAGTCTTATTGTTAAGCTTCCCAACATCGTGTTTGCCAAGAATGCTTCTCAGACTTCCACCACTGGTACACTCCACAGCATAACCACAGAGAATTTCATGTTC
The DNA here is from genome assembly GCA_013398955.1 of Callaeas wilsoni. Taxonomy (NCBI): domain Eukaryota; kingdom Metazoa; phylum Chordata; class Aves; order Passeriformes; family Callaeidae; genus Callaeas; species Callaeas wilsoni. The sequence goes on from VWPU01019207.1 coordinate 84,316, forward strand.
TGATACAGCCACTTCCAATCATAGGCATAACCATTTGATAATAATTATGCCTCTGCTTTCAGAAAAGCTAACATATTAATAGAGATTCTTCAGCCATCCTAAGAATGCAAGATATCTTCATTAGCATCTCAGTAACTAGAAAGATGGTCAAAGGTTTCACCAAAGAACACAAAACCATCAATGGTGTGTGCACCTGAATTTAGAACTCAGAAGAATTACAAATTAAGCTACCAAACATTTTGCAAATTATGCTGTCATTTTAAATTACATAATCTGATGGTTTTACTATTTTAGCTTCAGCAGACTGATCACCAGCCTTCATTTTTGTGGTTTAGCACAGATGGCTACTTTGGTTTCTGGATTTAATTCTAAACAAAATTAAAAATAAGGACAAAGAGCCTCCCAACCATCCAGTATGATACATCTATTACTATGCTACATACCTATAAACTGAATTTGGAGTTTACAAAATTAGACTGAATTTGGAGTTTACCCTTTGGGGTTTGTTGACCAAATACAAATTTAAATGCTTTAAATGTCTCTTTTGCAGTCTAAGGCATCAGTTTTTAAACAGGTCTGTCAAACTAAATATCACAGAAGTGTTCAGAGATGCGCAAGTAATTTAATCATATTTGTGCTAAAATGTTACAAATTCTACCCAGAAATGCTTTTTCAACATAACGAAAGTGGAAACAGAACAAGGCACCATTCTGCTCTCTAAAGGAAAGTGTGTCACAGAATACTGACTATAATAATAACTCAAAAGTAGAGGGGTGTCATGTTCTGTTTATAAAGGGTAAGTACATCACAGTAGATTCACTCTTGGAAGGCTTGAAAAACATCTCATGGTACTGTAAGACAAGAATGAATTAAAAAACCTGTGCTCATTCTACTGCAGTTTATTTCTTAAACACACTGAACTGTACCATCTTTTTTGTCCTTGTTTTCTCCTACAGTATATTTGCCACACCCTTTCACTGTTTGGCCCTCCACTGTCCAGGTCTATCAGCTCTTCCAGTCTGGTCACTCACCTTCAGAAGGGTTGGTTAGTTTTTATAGGCTTCATTTCCATCAATCATGTTATTACAAAGAAACTTCATAATAAAGCACAGAAAAAAAAAAGGTATTTCAAAGTCCTTGTCTATTTGAATTTCACTCTGAAAGTTAACAAAAACTCTAATCAAGCCTTCGTGTGCTCTTAACATGACAGTTCTACACCAGAGGTTGCAAGAGAGGACTTCAATATCTATTTCCCTGCTTTCATGGCTCTTTAGAAATGAAACAGTCCCCACTATAGTCTAACTTCCATCCACCTTAGAAAGTTTAGAATGCCTGGGCATCACTATGCCATCCTTTCTCATCCTGGAATAAACCTAGAATTAATTACCCAGCACTATTTCTGCTCTATGTGCACTGACTGCCTTTGTACTGGCATGGATCTGCCTTTCCAATGTTTTGATGATCATTTTTTGGGCAGTTACCTGAGTCAAATAGATTAATTTTTGAAATTCTGAAGAATGTTCTCTATTTCATATGTTTGAAGAACACAGTAAGTATTACGTGCAATTGCCAATAATTTTTGGCACAATGATAACTGGTTGGTCTGACCCATCTTACAGATGAGAATAAAGATGTCTGCTTCTCACTGAGGCTCTTGGGCAGGCAGGGGCTCACTCCCACTTCTCCTGAATGGAAGAGTTCTTCCTGAATACATGGGGATGTGAACAGGCACACATCTCCTCAACATTTCTCATGATATCTAAACCTATGAAACACATTAATTTGAAAAATATGAAAACCCTGCATCTCAAAACAGGTTTGTGAAAACCCTGTATCGCAAAGCTCCTCCTTCACCCAAGAAAAACAGGGTTGAATTATTAAGGATGCTATCAAGCTCTACTGCTGTCAGATAAAAAAATTTTCATTAAAATATTTTTGCTTCTTAGCTTTCTGAACTTGCTTTTGTGCTTGAAATATACAGCAAAAGCTTTGCACACACTTTCATAAAACTTTTCAATAAAAAATCTAGATTTTTTCAAGGGAATAAAAGTTTACTTTTTACAATTATAGATTATAATATCCAGAGAGAGGAAATGGCAACATTTTTCTATCAATACGATTGTAAGATATTCAGATATTTAGCTTTCACAAGACTTCTTTGTCTAATAACACCTAAAATCAATAGCTAATCCTGCGGAATATATGAATGTTCGGTAGCATGATAAATAAATCATGATAAAAAAACAATGTGAAAACCATTTCCTAAGAAAATCTGCAAAGGGATAATCTTAGAATCACACTTCTTAAAGCAAATTCTAAAACAATACGAAAACACTTTGCTCTAAAGTATGCCTTTGAAATATCACCCTTGCTTTTTAGCTGCACTCCAAGTGCCTTGTACTGAAAAGTGTAACCTATCTTGTTACTAAGGAAAACATGGAAGAGTACCTGTTTCAAATGTACATCTGAAAATATGTACACACAACAAACTATTTTCTCCGGAGTTTAAGGGCAGTAATAACAACTATTGCAACTGCAGTGCTGATCATGCTTTCGCATTTGTGTGCTAGACAATTAAATTCATCAGTGCCTAATACATTTACTTAACACTCTGAGCTAAGTAGTGTTTTGCAGAAGAATTTCTGCAAAAATGTCAAAAAAAGTTAATAATACACAGGCGTTACCTACTTATATATGTTCAAGAAACACAGGTGGTGAAAATACATGGTTTTTTCTGACCATTTTAAGGTCTGATTTCTTCCAACACCAAGAGAGAAATGGACTGATTCCATATTCTGATTCAATACATTCATTCAATCAATAACTCAGAGGAAGGTTTTTGAATAAAAAGGCCCACATCTTTTATTATGAGCAGATAGAAAATGGGTCACCCAACCAGCTAACTTCATTTTTGTAATGAAAGAGATTCAGAATCACTGCACAGGAACTGGCAATGAATCATAAGCACACGGTAAGTAAACTCAGTCTCTCTAAAGCATAATTTATTAATTCTTAAAAGTGGTGATTTACAAAAGAGGGATTTCAGAAAACCCTGTCAGTTGTATTCCCTATCCATACTCACCTTTTTTTACCCTGCAATTTTAACAATTTTTATCTTGAGATTTATTTAACATGAAAACCACAGCAAATAATATCTGCAAGATTCTGTAAAAATAATCTATGACTCTAATTAAGACAAGACTAGTATGAAAGGCAAAACTGAGCTCTGAAGGAGCCAGTCATAGTAGAGAAAAGACAAAAATGTTTCACTAAATATCACCTAAGTTTAATGGACCAGTCAATGTACCCCAAAACTTCTCCCAATTTTCTAACCTAAATGGCAACCAAGTGGCTTCTCTAATTTGTTGGGATAATAGCAGAGACACAGGAAATTAATTAAAGCTTTTATACAATAATTGTAAAATTTAAATTTTATAGCTGAATTTGACTAACTTAATTATGGGGAATTTTGCTGCTGTTCTACATACCACAAGAGAACAAGCAGGGAAGTGTGAACAAATACTGTAATTTCAGAGCTAGGATGCCTTGATAGATGTTAGTTCTCTGCCAGTAACATAAAGTACATGGAAAATTCAATAATACGGCAGATTAAAATTTGTTATAAAAGAAATGCACAACGTGAAATAAAAGCCTCATAAACAATACAGTGAAGTTACAACTCCTTCAATGTTCTCACTTGCTCTTACACAATCCTAACTTTTTGATTTATACTTTCTGGCATGAGAAAAGAGTTTTTGTTCACTAAAAACTCTACTTCTAATTGAAACACATTTTATTAAAAAAACTAAGTTTGAAATTCCAGCGCATAAAATTTAACTTACTGAAAGTAGTCAGTTTTGAAATTATATCCTCCCAGAGTCAAAAAATAACTAACTATATAAGAGTTTCCACAGTTTTTGTAGCAGTTTTTGTAGCAGTTTTCAAACGCATAGATAAAATAAATTTTAGATTGTTTTCATGTATTAGCTGGAAGTTTAAAGGCTAATTTACAGATGATTTGAGATGGGAAATAAGAACTGATATGATAGAAATCAAATCAGTTTAAAGTCTTAGGGTATAGCTTACTTGTCATCAGTTACCTTTCATCACGTTTTATAGAGTACATAGTTTATAGGTAATAGAAATTACATAAGTGTTGTAAATTCCTACACCTTGACAATATTTTGGCAATATATTGAGGGGGAAGAGAGGGAAAAGTATGTGAGGTGAGCTGTGATAAAATCTATAGAAAAGGTAAAATGAAAAAAAACCACAGAGAAAAGCAGTAGAAGAGACAGACCTGAGTTTGTTCTCCTTGATGATTCCGCTTCTTCTGTGATCACATCGTGTAATGTACAGACATAGACAAAGGAGATGGGCGTGAGAGGATGTATTCAGAAGGTTAAAACTGACACTGAGGGAAAGGGCCAAAAATTGTTTTAGAGAGAAGTCTGCAGAGCAGAGTTAGTAAGTGGAGAAAAAAATAAAAGACACTAGAAGAAAAAAGAAAGCTGAGAAAGAAGTGGTTAAACTACTGTTGTTGGAAAAGAACAGTACACACAGAGTTAGTATAGGAGCTGAGGAAATAATAAAAGTTATAATTGACGGCAAAGTCAATCCTTGCAATGATGCTGAAGAAAAAGCTGGATAGTAAAAGGTATGTTAACTAGCATAAATACTTTTGTTCATGACTGTTCAACTTTTTTGAATGTTATCTACTTGAATGCAAGTATTATTTTTCTGTTTAAAGTATTGAACACTCAGTTTCATGCCACCAAGGGTCTTCTATTATTAGATTTTTCAATTATTTAATTATTGTAATTTATGGTGAACCAAACTTCAGATATCCAAAACAGAATTTTTTTTTTTTTTTTTTTGCAAATGTATGTACAAGCTCAGACATTTCAGAATCCACATAACACACTCTGGAAAGGACTGCATTATTGTAACACTCTACCAAAGGCAAAATTGTCAAGACCAAAATACAGAACGTGAGAAAAGAGAATGTATACCTATTAACTCTCATGGTCAATTCAGGATACTTTTTCAGAACCAATGTTGCTCTTATCTTACAGAAGTCTAAGTTCCTACAAATGCATGCAAGTTAAATGCCAAAGCGACTGTCTCATTACTTACTTTATTACTTCACATTTGAAAGCACACTGCCATTTTAGACATGGAAAACATCTGAGGGACAGTGCCATGCTCTGTACTGAAAATCTATTTGTAGCAAAAGAAGGGGAGGAATTCATCTTGAAAAGTAATAATAATTACAAAGAACTATGAAGCCACTGATGCTAGCAGAACAAATGCTTTCTCCCAAAAATCATCAGAAATAGAAAAAAAACCCCTATCAACTTGGTCTAACTTCAACATGCAGTTTGTTAATGAGTCACAAAACATTGCTCATAAATCATTAAAGTTGAAGATGCTAGATAAAGAAGTCCAGAAAGTTTTACACACCACAAAAATATCTGTAATTTTATCAGCATTTTACAGTCAATATCAACATACTATAGAAAAAAAAATAGAATAAGCAACATAAATCAATAAAACAAAATTAAAGACAACACTAAGTTTTGTGATAACCATCGTCTTGTATAATTAAGCAATTTTATATTATAGTGCTAGATTATATTTTCATCTACTATCAAATGCCAAGACTGTACCAAAAGTGTTGCAAAAACAAGCAGCTTGAAACATCCATAATTAGAATGCATTTTTAGGCAATTAAATCTTCTTACAGAATGAACACACATTAGTGCTATATACGAGATATGTAGTGTGAAAGCATAGCAGCTGTCAGTTTTGACGAAGGTTGCTATGTCTTTGCATGTTAAAAAAACAATAATGGAGTAAAAATATTTTTTTTATCTGGGCACGTACAAAGAATCCATTGCAAGAAATACAAATAAGCAAATAGAAGGATCTACTTCTCAGTGGCATGTTACAGCTCGTATTAATATAGTGTAGCTATAATTGCTGCAAGTGCTAAATAAATAAATAAATCATTATTAGCAACATCAAGACACAGCTTATCCAAAATGTTCTGAAAATATTTTATATTACATATGTATAGCCCTGAAGTGAGCACTGCCACTACAGCAAAACCAGTTATTAGAAAGTCTCTATCAAGACCCCACTATCCTTGGTTTATTATTTTTAATATCCATAAGAATGAGCAGCTTTGAAACATATACTGCAGTAAGATAAATCTCTCTCTCTAAATCTGCAAAGTATTGAATCACATTATTTCCAAACTTGGAATATGTCTGGTATGATAATGCAAGGTATTCTAGTAATGCCAGACAGACACAACTGAATAGCAAGGAAGTTCTTTTTTAATATTTTAGAATCAAATGACCAGTACTTGCAGGCATATCTGTCACACATACCAATACTTTCTAAAAATAGCACTTTTAAAAGTCCTCATGCAAATTATTTTTTATGAAAAAAATTATTTACGTATCAAAGTGGCAATCAAAAATCATTCTTAATTACAAATATTTTTCAGTTTTAGGTTTTTACTTATCAAACATACTGATAGAAGAATAATTCTAATAGAAGCCAGACAGAAAAAAATATAAGAGTTGCCTTCTTACTGTGGATACCTGATCAACTGATACCTCATCTGTTGGGATAAATGGGTTATAATATTTCTGTATTTATTGTTGGAAGATGTTGTGGCATGGTAATGCACCAACTTCTTTCAAATAACGATGTGACGAAGGAAGTACTAATAAACTGATTAATTTAAAAACAATACCACCTATGTGAATCAATTTTCCCCTGATTAAGATGCCATGCCATAAATCTCAAACCGTAGTTTGAAAATTCTCCGTTTCTGTAGCTTTTAATCTACAAAATAATCTTTTTTATAGAAATACATTTAAATGCAAGAATAAAACAATGTCACCAATTCTGTTAAATTTACATCATGTCAATAGGCAGTCTTCATTTGTAGTTATTGTTTTTTTGTGGAACTAGCATTTATTTGCATCAATTGTTCATCTCGATGTATGAGAGTAGTATGTAAAAGGCTATTACACACAGATTTAGAAACAAAGGAAAATCTCAATAAGTAAACATAAAAAGTTAATTAAAAACTTTAAGTCTGAAACCCTCCCAAAATAAGTACCACCTCTTTTATCATGCTTAGACACAGAACTGTTCATTGTAAGTAATGTCACCCACTGAAGAGAAGTACTTAGGAACTCAGTGTTCAAAAAAACTTTACATGGCAAACACACCCAACTAAAATTATTAAAGCAGCAGAAGACAGAGAGATGCAAGTTAATTACTCTTTTTTTTTTTTCCTCTCAAGAGTTTTCTTAATTTCAGTATTATCGTTTCCTCACAACCAAAGATCTTTCACTTCAAATAGAAGCTCAGATTTGAAAAGTCTCATCTCTAGACAGTCTTCACAAAATACAATATGCAATAGCACAATCAAATCAGCATCATCTTGAAACAGGGAAGGGACTCTAAGCTAGAAATGCTCCATAGAGTCTGTGTGTTCCATAACTATATGTCATTAATCTGGATGTGATTAGACCTGAAGACTGATATAATACATTTAACACTCAGGAAAGATAGCCCCCGACACCATTCAAACTCTGCAATGCTAAGGATACAGATATACAAGAGTAGATAGAAAAGTTAGGAGCACAAATATTTGTTATCAGAAGATTTAGACGAAAAGGCTATTCTACTACATTGGGATGTGAATAGAATCAGTATTACTTAATACTCTTTAAAAGCACTAAGCCACAACTACGTACAGAGCCTGCCCCACACTTCTGATATTTTTTTAATGAGATAGCTTCCTCCTAGTTAAAGTAGTTCTTTATCTTAAAGCATAAACTCATATATACAAAATCACAAATGTATACTGGATGTATGCTGACATTTTTACTCAAAAATACAGCAAGAAAATACAGGAAACACTAAAGTAATACATTTAATTCTGCAATTACATTATATAGGCTATATGTAATATACACTATGTAAAAAATACAATAGGTGAAGACAGTAAGTACGAAAAATCTTACTCTTATCCAAAGATAAGGATAGTACAGACAAAGGTGGAAAATAACAGAAGAAGAAACTGTAAATATTCTTAGTATCATAAACTCTCTAATTCAAATTCAACCATGTAGACTGCATAACTTTTTCATAAGTCTCAAGAGATAAACTAAATGAAGAATCCAGAGAGAGCTTTTATTATTTTGCTTCTCTAAATAAAGTTCACATGGTAATTTTATAAGGGAGAAAAAAGTCCAAATATTAACACTTCAAAATATTAATGCACTATAGTTACACATTGGATTGGAAACATTATGATTCCTGAAAAGACAATTACCTCTCTCTCTCTCTCTGTCCTGTCATTACTTTGCCTTTTCCAACCCATTTTTAACCATATCTCCCTTTTCATAATTTTCAATCTCTCATACTTTGAATTCTGACTACAAACTTCTATTAAACACAACTTAATTTTGAATTATTTTTCACTACTGTTTTCATACTACAACTGAATTCATGGTAATAGATAAGCTGCAATTAGTTTTCATTACATAACATTAGATTTCTGAAAGTCTTTGTCTATGTAGGTATATGTCAAGGCATAGTCCTACCTACGAGAGAGACGTAAATGTTCCACAGATAAAAATAGGCATGATTCCCTTTAAACTGAAATCAAATCTATCTATCTAAAGACTTATCATTTGTAAGCACACATTACCTTTATGTTTTCTGATGTGTTTAACCTGCCATTGCTAGGATTTCTCTAAAACTTTGTTTCACTTCCATTTAACAGAAATGTCTTTCCTCTAAATAATTACAAAGACACTCAATTTTTTCTTAATTCCAGTCCAAGATTTATAAATCCATTTTAACTTTTCTGTGTCCTTTAGTTCAATCATATTAATATATGTCAGCACTTTCCCACAGTTCTGTTCTTCAACTGCTCCTTGGAAATCAAAAGATTCTGTGGCAAAGGTTGGATATTTGGTGACACTGCAATGTTCTGAACAGCCAGTGATAATGAAACCATTACAGGATGGTTTCCAGGTAGTAGCCATCAAATCTATTGCCTCTCTGTAGGAAAGACAGGGGAAAGCCAATAGTGTTTTCTTTGCTATCTTATAAAGGCAGTTTCAGCATTGTCATCTCTGAGTGGAGACACAGGTTGCTAGACCGTGTTCAGCTTCCAATATTTTGGATAGTGAGAAAGGGAACAGAAATGAGTATCTCTGCCATGGTACCCTACACTACGTGCTTTTTCCATTTCAATTACGTTTATGGGTTCAAAAGACACTAGTGATGATACTGATGAAAATAATTGCTTTTTAAGGAAAAACGGTACCCTGCCTAGCCTGATCTGTATCAGTACAAGACACATTCTCTACACATAACCTTTTTCAACTTCTTCTCTTAAGGCCTCACATATATAAATGCAAAACCATGTGAAAATGTTTGCCTGCTGTACTTTTTTTTCTCTTCTTTTCACTGACAAATGAAATCTGATTAGAGGAGCAGAGTTTTATTCACTTTATTTCAAATACCATCTATTACAGCTCAGATGCAGTGGTGAGTGCTGAAAGTACTTAATAATCTCAGGTATGAACAAGTAACTGTTTCTCAAGCTTTTTGATTTAGCGGTGTCCTAGAATGTAGTATTCTCTGACAGAGTGCTGACATCAGCTAAAGGAAGAGCGCAGATTCAAAATATGGCTTGAATTTTTATGCTATGCTTAGCTATGATTCTGCACTTTTACCCTTCTGATCCTTCAAAATCTTTGCATAAATACAATTGAGTTTTTGAAATATACATAACAAATTGCATCAGAATTTAAAGATTAAAGATGCTGTTAAAAAAAAATGTTGATTTCTGATATTCAGGAAGAGAAATTTTATCAGCATCTTCTATTGAAAAGTCCATAACACAAGAAACCTTTTGCTACTTTATTTAATATCCTTCAATTGTCTTCCAACAAATTTGCTAATTCCATTTCTAGTCATGCATATTTCTTGAATATTAATGCTTTACAGGATACAGTATTACTGTTATTTTTCTGGGGTTTGAAATTATTTTTATTATCAATTTATGTTTTTCTCTACAATTTGCTCACAGATCTCAGTTCTTCACTCATGGTACTTATGTAATCAATGCCTATTTGTTCTCACAGCTTTTCTTAGCTATAATACTGCCATGGCTATTTCCATGGCTCTGGTTAGGTTAAACTCCTTCCAGAAAAACTGCACTTAAAGACAGTATAAGCTTTCATAACAGGTCATATCAGAAAACTCATCAACAGATGAAAAGGCAATCAAAACAGGGGAACAACAATATGAGGTATCCCTATTCCTCCTTGCCTCCATTGCACCATCTGCATCCTGGGAGTAAGTTTTATTAATATCACTTCACTGTTTTCTGTACAGACAGACCATTTAAAGCATTCTCACATGAAAGGAAGTGCAGTCCTGTGCAGAGGGTAAATCCCATATTGCAAAGCTTCACGGAATTTGAAGCTTCCTTAGGTAGATTCTGTCAGGCTGCACCACCATTAAATCATGGTCGTAGATACAATATAGCTCAACATACAGACGTGAGTACAGTGTTATGGCACCTTCTTCTAGATGTCCTGAACTACTATGCCTTGAAAAGTAACTGTTTGAAATGATATAGGGATGTCTATAGGGAACGGCAGTGTGCACACATAGCAGATTATGCCACTCCTGGAAGTTGCACTGATTACTCCACTCCTGCCACTGAAGTACATAGGGCTTTTTGGCAGAGTCAGTTTGGAAAAGCACCTGAGGAATATAGGGATGTGCCATTTGAAGCCCATTGCAGAGTGTTCAGAACCACCTGAGATGTTTCTGCCTCACATACCATCATCCCATGCAGAAGACATTACTGATAAGGTAAATCAAAACAGAAGTTATGCTCTTACCAGGCATTAGCCCTCACAGAACGACCTAGGACTGTAGAGTGAAGAGCACAACTTTTACTCAACCTTGTATCTATTCTAGACTTTGACAATTGAAACTGTGGCTTTCCAAACCAATTCTGTGTATTCCCTGCAAGCACTGGACATCAGTGGTTCTGTTCCAGATAGAAAAAAAGATAAAAATCAGTTAACTACCTGTTCTGTTTAACATACAGAACATTTCTGAAGTGAGAACTTTTTGTTGTTCATATTTGATTCCAATTTCTATTCTTCTGACAATTTTTGTCTTTCAATTATAAGATTTTACTCATGTTACAAAATATAGGATGCCCCAAGAGCAGTCATCTAAAAAATATGTCTCCTCTTTGTAAGGAGAAGGTGGCCTTGAACAAGTACTGCCACTAACTAAATAAATCATCTGTCTAGAACACAGTCCTAAGCCCTAGATAAGGGAAAAATCTAGATAAGGGAAAAATCAGGGCAGAGGCACTATTCTGCTGAACTCTCCCTGGAAAGGCAACAGTGCAGATGTGTAGACACTGTATTTTAAATCTGTCATGCAATAGATAAAACAGCTGGAAAAGAAGATCTATCACAGTCTGATCCTGACTTTTATGAGCAGTATTTGTTTTATCCTGTAACAACTTCTGATGCATCAAAAAGTCAGGGAACCGGAAATGCAAGTGTACATCTGGCCTTTTACAGCTAGGTTGCCTAATTCCTAGGTTAGATCTAAGCCAGATTTTGCTGGTTTCGTTCAGTTCCGAGTCTTGCACTTTCAGCTGTTCAATAGCTGAACTTCAGCAAAACACTTGGATATCATCAGTATTACATTATTATGTAGGTGAGATTACAGTATTAATATAGGAGGTGACACAGCCAGCCAATCTTTAATTTATGTGATTGGGAAAGTGTTGTTATTAGAGTGAGACATCTAATATATGCCCAATAGAGAGTTATTTTTGCAATACAAAACTGAACCTAGGTATTCTACCTCATTCACTCAGGTAGATGTGGATCGATCTTTAAATACAGGATGAAACCTGCAATATAAAGATCCCTTTCCCTTTTCCCTTTCCTTTCCCTTCCCCTTCCTTCCCTCTCCTCCCTACCTTCTCTACTCCTTAGAGTGTGCTTGCCCTTTGCAAGTGTGTAAATTAATGTGATTAGGACCTTTTATTCTCTGATTACAAAGACAAAACAATACTATTATCATCATCATTGTTATTATTGGTTTACTTTTTTATTGCTATGCATTCGTAGGAACGAAGATAGCTGAATAATTGAACTTGACATTTGGGGTGAAAGAAAGTTTATGATAGTTTTTAGTTTCAGAAGAAATCCATTCATATACAGAATGGAAGAAAGAAGAGCTTTTTTAGATTTGAGAACTTCAGACGTATGAAGATATAAACTGCAGCTTGTATGAAAAATTACACTGGAACATTATTTCTGCCATGTGTGATGGTGAAAGAAGGTTTCAGATTCAAGTCTATATAAGATGATTTTCCCACCATACATGCAGTAGATACCTTGGTTTGGTCAACTAAATAAGAATCAGCGTGAATTATACTTGGATTTCTGAAGCTTGCACAAATATATTAAGTCATAACAAAATTCAAAACTAAAAAGCAAACTACATCTAATATTGTGCCAGAACACTTCTTTTCTAATGCATGTGCATTCTAACACAATTGTTTACAAAAGCAGATCTATTTTGGCTATTTTAAAACAGAACTATGTAATCTAAATGGTCTCTACATGCTAAAAATTTCACACCAAAGTGAAAAAATAAGGTACATAAAGCACACACGCATTACAAAAGCATGAAATGTGGTTTTATAGTCTCATGCTTTCATGTGGTTTTCCAAACCCTGACAAACCTGTCTCAGAATGGTGTTTCTTTTTCGGCAATGGTTTGTCATCAGTTATTGTACCATTCACCTTTTTCTGCTGGTCCTCCCATGTAACTTCTAGCATAAACCAAAAAAAAAAAAAATCAGAAATATTATGTAACTTACAGTATAAGACACCTAATATCATTTGGGACAACTTGATCTAAACAAATGTATTAGCATTAACATTAAAATTTAGATTAGTTCTTAGAGGCCTGTGGTGAAGAGAATTAGTACACATCTTAAACATTCTGGAACAGAACATCTTACCCAAAAGTTACTATCTATGTAACTTGTCAAATATTCTGCTGTCTTTAATATTTAACAATTGGTATAAAAAACAGGGGCTTGTTTACACAATAATTTGGTCCATTTTTAAAAGTTAGTGTTCTACCTTCTATATCTTCTTACATTATCATTGTGTTTCTGTAAGTTATAAAGAAAGTTAGAAATATTTTGGTAAAAAAATCTTTGCAAAGATATAATTAATAAAAATAACCAAACAAAACAAATGAACAAACAAAACAAAACAAAAACCTGAACAAGCAACCATGCATGTCTAATTTAAGCTGAAGAAGTGCTTTTAACAATTAATTCTTAAGCCAAAACTAAGACAGATTTATTTTGGAAATCTGGAATTTGATTTAAATTCAGTTTTTAATTTGAGCATATTAAACTACTCAATAAGAACTCTTGAGCCAATTATTCCTATATCTGAAATTGGCATTCCTGATGTAACTGCTCAGGCAAAGAGTTATAGACAGAAGCATGTACACTGCTCCACAGAACTACATTCTCTAGACTTGTGAGATTTAATCTTTTTGAAGTGGTCAAATTTTTTTTTTTTTACTTTAATTCTCTATCTTCTGACAAACTAGGTAGTTAGCATAAATATTATCAGTTTTAAACCCTTTGGAATCTCATGCCAAAACCAAATCTACACCAATTAACAGGACAGATTCAATACTCTAAGCTCCATTTTTGCTTTGGGCTGTTAAGAATCTGCTTATTTTGCTGATGCCGTAAAGTGCAAAGTTCCTCACAACCATTGCCCACAGATGTTATCACTTTTATGGTCACAGAAATAGCCAGTGATGGAGAATAATATGATAGATATGGAAAACATTTTTAATCTTACCAATTCAAAATAAATTGACATAAAGTGATTTTAGCCTATGACTTTTTTATTATTACTATTTTCCTTTTTAAAGAAGACTGATGGATATCTAAGATTCAAAATGTAAACATGTGAAAGTGTTATCTGTATGCATCCTGCAGACTTCTCTGTGGCTGTTGTTGGTCCATGACAAGCTGCTGTCCTATAAAAGGCTGCTTTGATTTTTGAAACGGATGGAAATGTAGGTTTAAAGTAAAATTGTCACTGTAATGATTTCATGACACCACACATATGCAAGCTGAAACAGACTCCATCATAATCTTTGAAGTACCATTTGTAGTAAGTACTAAATGACAAATTTCAAGCAGAACACTCTGTTACCAAACCATGGAAATAAAATCTTATTATGATTCTTCCTAGGAAATATGTGATTCTTTCTTTTTCTCTAGGAATATACACAGTTCACAGTAAAATATCTACTGATGTAATTTATCCTTTCTTTTTCTCAAATGAGTCCAGAAGTGTCTTCTCAACTAGCAAATTAAAAAGTTCAATGACCTTAGTAAAATTACTTTTAAATTTTAGGCATAATCACCGCTAGGAAAAAATTACCATTAACTGTAATTTAGGCCAAATGGAGATTATACTTAAAATAAGATAAAAAGTAGGCATACAGTAATCTAAAACACAGGATTTTTTCATGATATATAACAAATATTCTAAATACTGAAGAATATCAGGAAGCCCAGTGATTTCCGTGCTAGTTTTACACAAATTTTAGAAGACTCTCTCTCTCTCTCTGACTCTAGGTCAGTGACCTTTTCAGAACTCCTGATTCAGTTCTGAACCTAAAAATTGTAGTTGGCTCAGTCACCAAAATCACTTATTATAACAAAGTTCTCTATCAAAAGAAAAGCTTTACTAAACCTTGATAATTCTTTGAGAGCTCAGTATCTAGAAAACAGTTAACCCTCTCAGTAACACTATGTAATAATATTTGAATTGACAAGAGCGAGGAAATAAAAATCAAATAAAAATATAATTCTTTGAATAAATAGTTTTGCCTTATGTTAACCTTAAAAATAAAAACAATCAACATTACAAAAAGCAAGACAGGCTACTATATGTTTTTGAGGAAAGCGATAGCATAAGCATGCAAACGCCTTCAGAAAAGGTTTCAACAGCTCTTTTCTATAGCTTCAGTTATATTTATGGCATATCAGCATTAAATTCAAATGGCTATTTAGTTTTATCAGCAGTCAAGTACAACGTTTAGATTGAGTATATGGGGTTTGGCAGTGCTCCAGATCAAGTGAAAAGCTTTGCTGACTTCTAGAACACTGCAAGAGTTTTACTAGTATTGGTTATTGCTTCAACTGAGAAATAAAAATAGATATATCCATTGGATTTTACCAAACATTTGACCTTTTCTTCAACATTTTCTAATTTCATTTCCATCTCTATGTTTTACAAAGATAAGAAAATATGTTTTAGGGACAGCTTAAAGGAGAGCTTTCTGTTTGGGAACTAGCATGAGATGCAGATGATTAGTCAAAGTGCCAAAATGTCACTGTTGCCCATATACTGTCTGGTTAGACAAATAAGTTTAGTTACTATAATGTACTTTACATAATGTAGTAACTAAAATCTCTTCTTTTCCCCAAAGCAAAGGGCCATCATCTATTCAATTGATGTCTTAACCAAAGCCAACTTTGGTCAAATAGTAAATATTTGGAAAGAAACCATACAGTTTTCTAATTCATCGTTCTCCTATTATCACTCTCACTTCCCATAACATACATGTCATCCTATCGTCTGTTGTGATAATCAGCTTTGACTTACATATAAAGAAAGATGCCAGATTATTAAATACTCATACAAAAAGATCTTACATAGATTACATAAAATATGTGATTCTGGAGTCAGAGTATTTTAACCGGCTGATGCACCTTTAGGTCTAGAAGGATTTGACAGGTGCCCCGACGCCTATTTTTCCCATCACTACGAAAAGTACAATCTTTAGATGCAGTTGTTTCTTTGGATTGAGTTGTTGCACCTCCCCCTGGGCACTGCACACCACAGTGGCTAGTGCAGCTGGGGGACACTTGGTGTTGTGCCATTCTCTCGAGAGAATGACACTCACCTGTGCTGCCTGGGGTGGGGGCTGGTGTGCTCCAGTACACCGTGTCAAGTACAACCTCAGATTTCTTACACTTTGGTTTAGAATATTTAATATGAAAAATATTAAAAATGTGGAAATCATATATGAAAGGAATAGTTGCATATACATAGCTTTCCTGAATTTCTAACCATGCCAGCTTAGCACCAGGAATGTTGCAGCTGAATTGGAAATGATGCAGCAAACTGCAGAAGTACAAGATGATGCAGCAAAATACTCGATACTAATGATGAGGAATTTTCTTATGCCAATACTCCCCTCCTGCCTTGTTTTCTCAATACTACAAACAGTAATAGGCCTTCTCACAACTACCATTTACTTGAAACATTTTTAAATATTTTCTCTTTTACTGCAATTTGTCTTTTTAATTTTTTTAAATTAAATTCACTTCAGCTTTTATCTTCTTTTCAGCACCTAAAATTTCTGGGAACCAATTTTTATCAGTGCATTTCTAGTTTTAGACTTTTGATTAGGTTATCATAAAGTCTTCACTTTTCCATTAGGACATACTTAATTTAGTCATCTTTTTTCTGCAAATGAAAAGGACTCAGAACTTCTTTCTATTTTTAATTTTATATGATGAATGCTAGGAAAGAAATTATGTTATTAATAATATATGGTGACAACTACTGTAAAAATAAGTCAAAAGTGGATTTGGCTAGAGCTTCTTAAACCGGTGCAGCACAAAAAGAAGTCACCAAAACTGTGGGATAAACTGTCAAAAGCTGAGAAACTGTTTTGAATCAGATACTCAAGATCTCAACTCATGCATTAAGAATACAAGAAGAATTAATTAAGACTACATTCATGGCATACAAGTTTTAATTTTACAAAACAAAGTCCCTAAGAGACATTGGTCTCACATAGAGAGAAATACTTTCAGCGTGTCACATCTCTACTAGGGGAAAGCAAATGGCTTCAAACCATGATGTATGAGTCCCAGATGTACTAAACTGTATCTGGAATGAATCCAGTCCCACCTTGCACCACCAGCATGCTGCTAATGGCATCACAGCCAACTTGAAGTGACACAAAGTCAGCAACCGAGATTTTATACCAGACAGTTGATGTTCCTACACCAGAGGAACCTTCAGGTGCCTCATTAAAACAGTGTTGATGCTTCCCTACCCTGATGTAACAGGAACAAGACTCATGCAGTACCCATAAAGAAATAGGAACACACACAGACTTTTTCTGACAACTACAGAGCAAGACCTCCTGCTCCCCCAGGTAATCCACAGCCAACCTGAGCATACAATCTTTTAGCTTCCTCTTTCATCACAGTAACAGTTGCTCTACATTTTTTTCCCCATACACTGGAAGAATATTTTACAGAATGTTTCTGTACCTTAGAGATCAAGGCATTTATCTGAGACATGATAATCTGTCTTCAAAATCTTAAATGCTTCTTAAAACATTGCCCTGAATACTGACAAAGTGTGGACAATATAAAGGCGGTGACACACACACACACACGTATGTACACACGCCCTTCACATGAAAATAGTTTGCAAATTAGTGCCAAATCAACAAATGAATGCTAAGAAATGTCAGAAAATTTTAAAATAAATAAATTGTTCCTAAATGGCTTATATCATGTTTTTTAATGAATAGTGTTCCAATAAAATTTCCAACATATCTTAATTATTTATTGTTTTGACTTCATCTTTCTTACTGAACTAAATACACATTCTGAAAAAAAAAGGAAAAAAAAAAAAGCAAAAAGCCTCCAAAACCCCAAACCCTTGAGCTTTATTTCCTGGGGCTGCAGCTGGAATACATTAAAAGAATTTTAATGTAAATCATCAGGTAAGCAATAAAAAGTACAGCAACATATCTACATTTCATATTATTAGTAGTATTAAAAATACGATAGTGCACTGTATGTTATTCCTCACTCCAGAAATGTTTTCTTCAAGTTGACTCCGAGGCTACGTTAATTATTTGTAGCTGTAAATCTCTTAAGTCTAGTCCACTAGCAGTCTCTTATCATATTCTCTACCCGCAAATTCAGTCGGTTATATTTTAAATCTATATTTAAAAACTTTTACAAGTGGATTCCTCTATATGGGGAAAAAATTAATTGTAATCTTTTATTGCTTATTTTTATGAAAAATTGTAGGTATACTCGAGCAAGGTCCCAGAGAGCACTTGTTGAAATAACAATCAGTAAAGTCATAGCCTACCTTTAGCTAAAAATCAGACTATCATGTTGCTACTTTTATAAATACAATAGAGTTGTAAAACTTGCAGAAACACCAGAAAAAAATGTAATACTCCAAACGGCTGAGAAGAAACGACAGTCAGTTAATGTTACATTAAACATGTGGCCATTAATATTTAGTAAAGTATATTTAAATAACGCCGAGTAAAGATATTATTTGTAAGCCAGTATCAAGGTTTTTTCCCAGTGCCATTTGGGGCACGGAGGGGATTCCTTTGTTAGCTCCCCATCTTTGCTCGCGTTTTTAAACCACGGCAGCTTTGCTCCCTCTTCTGGCTGCGGGCCTGCAGCACGCCGGGCGGGCGAGAGCCGGCCCGCTCGCACCGCACCGCACCGCCCCGC